>VZTJ01002440.1:2887273-2919345 GCA_013397795.1 Orthonyx spaldingii
AAAAAAAAGAAAAAGAAAAAGATTGAAACAATAGACTTAAGGTACTGACTGGTGAGAAGAACTGAATAACGAATGGACACCTTAGACGGTAATCGCTTTTGGCTAAAAAAGCATAAAACATTAAGTCTGCAAGAATGCTCCATGACAATCATTTAGCATTAGTCCCACCCAAGATTAAGGCTCCTACCTAAAATTTACCTTAGATTTGTTTTCCTTTGTGTAAAATTACCTGAGCACAGATATCAAAGATCTACAGAGCTTTTAAAATATCTGCAGATACTTTAAAAAGTTACTGTAGATAACTTAAAGCAAAATATCCATATATTTAATTCTACCAGCTAAATATTCTCAAGAAAACCCAACAAAACAACATTTTGGTATGTCAGTAAAGCCAGGAGAAGAGTGAGCTTAAGCTTTTGCTTTCATCTTTTAAAAACGTACATAAAATGTAATAGAATTATTCAAATAGGACCGCTTAATTGTAAACAATACATTAAACATTTTTAAAAAACAGGAATCAAAATTCAGACACTCTTCTCTTCTACAAATTGTCTACAAATGCTGCTTTTCCTCTTGCTAGAGATGGCTAGTGGTTTCTTAAGCACTGATAAATAGAAAATAAAAGGACCTGCCCCACTGTATTATCATTTACACTTTGTGTCCTAGAAGTATGAATTGCTATCATTCTCATTTGCTAAGGTTTATTCCCTGGACACCTGTAAGGCCCAGACCCAGAAAAGCACCTAGCATCATCTTAAGAGCTCTGCAGAATCGGGTTAGATTCAGTAAGTTTAAAGATAAACATGCAACTTTAATAATTTGCTGCACTGGAACTCATAAAATTTTCAAAGTGCAAGGCAGAAAAGCATCAGGTTGCATGGACAGACCAGCTCCCAGCAAAGTCAATGCTGTCACAGAGAGGAGCATCAGACCCTTAATTTTAAAAGCTCAAAAAAGACAACACTGTACAGAAGATACATGTACATACTTTCAGCAACAAAAGATTGTTTGGGACCATTTCCAACACAAGGGTTTGGAAATATATCCCATTAAAAGTGGTTTCTGGATTTTATTGAACCAACTGAAAAAAACACAAAGAAACACAAAATACAACATCACCTTTCCCTCTTCCTTCCTCACACACTGGTTCCCACCTTTCATTCCCAAAAGAAATTAATACAGATAAAAACCTCACTTTAAGCAACGAGCAACTGTATATGAGCCTGAGGAGCAAATGGGACTCTTCCATTCAAATACATCAGGTTAACTTTGATATGACAATGTTATCTGTGTTGTTGAACTAGGACTAGCTGATTGCCCAGGGCATTTTACAATCACTGACAATCCTTACAAAGGGAAAGTACCAAAAAATTCCAATGAAATATGGATTAAAAAAAAAAAAAAGGAAAGAAAGAAATAGGCTGATGATGGATGATTGTTCTGGATAATTAGAAAATAACAGCAGTCTGTAGTACCCATAATTCTATGTATAAATAGCAGGTAATCCAAATAAAATGTTACAGTTGGTTGAAAAACTAAATTGAACACTGCTTTTCTATTAAATAGATTAAAATATTCATCAACCGAGAAATTACATTGATAAATAAAATATTTGCATGTAGCAAAAGCAAGGGGCAGGTTAATTCCAGGCTTTTTATGCCAAATATGAAAGGTCTGAGAAACAAAAGTAAATTGTACAGTAGTTCTAGTCTCTTAAATTTACAATACTGAAACCAGCAGGATTTGGCTAAATAATACAGTTTAAATAAGCTAATCTAAAGGAACAGAGTGTCCTGTAAACATCTGACACAAACCACGTTGCAATCTGATGGGGTGGCTATACCTTCTCTATGCAGGAGAAAGACAATTCAACCGATGGTGGTAACAAGGGATGCAATCTAAAGGCAACATTCCTGTTCTTCAGTAAGGCTTGTAAAAAATTTGAGCCGTGTACGTATGACAGCCTGTACAATTCTGAAATTTCTGGAAAGCTTTTAAGTTTAAAAAAAGCCTAAATATTTTAGGTATAAAACACACATTGAGAAGATGTCCTTTTAAATTATGTGTAAAAGTGTCTGGCACCAGAAACAACCACTTGGTATTATTATACCCAAGAAAAAAAGCAAAGAATCACTCAACTGTCCCTGAACTTCAGAGGAGATGCAGCTGATTAGGTTACTTTGTGTTGTTCTTTCCTCTGGAAAAGGAGCCATGAACACACACTCATTAAGCTGCCTGTACTACATCATCAGTAATATATATATATTATATATAATGCATATATATAGTATACATGTATATAGTATGCATATATAATATATATATATTTGCATACACATTTCTTTTACCTCAATCTGGAATCATCTGGTTTCATGCAATACACCTACCAAGAATCAAAACTATTAATCAGATCATAGCTGGTGTAACTTTAGTATCAAATCTTTTATTAAATAGTGATTGAGTGTTGCTCAGCATCAATCAACTCTGACTAGAATGCTCATCCTTCAGTCCAGTTCACGTGTTGCCTCCATCACCGTTCCTTCAGCCACCTTCTTCACACAGAGCCTCCACTCAGTGTTCAATGCTGAGGCACCTCTGTCAGCCTCTGAAGATAGCTCTGTGTTGCTGGCATTGAGAGAACAAATTGAACTGTCCTGTGACCTATTCGGTAGCAGCCATATCCCAGCAGTCCAAAAACTGTTGCTTTTAAAACAAATTTGAAAACCTTACTTGAAGCTGATGGAGGAGGCACACTGAAACAAAAGACAGAAAACGATATTAATATTTGCATAGATGGAAACAGCAGGCATTTTCCAATTAAAAAAAAAAAAAAAGGATATTTTCTCCCCTTCCTCCCTATATTGTGGGAAATTTTCAGGTAACAGATGCATCATGAAAGACCAATGTATTCTTTCATGTTCAAGGGCTACATACAAATTAAATAACAATACAAATTAATAAATACTAACAAAGCCCTCTCTACTTATGGATGATGCTACTCTTAATGGCTAGGAACCTTGACTTGTCCATCATCCTACCAAAACAATTAAGTCAATATCCAGACTTCTTGAAGAATACTAAAAGTGACTACTGAGATTTCCACAGAGCCGCTTGGCCAATCTCTGCACTGGCCACCTGACCCAGGAAGGCAGAAGACACCAGACACACCACCCCACCCTCAAGCAGTCTCACTGCTGGCATATGAAGCAAACAGTTAATATTACCTTCCCAAGAAAGCTGCCTGTGAGAGCACAGCCACATGCACCCACAGCCCTGCACCCTCACTAGCAGGCTCTGCAGCAGCTCAACTGCCCTTGTACCCACAGCAACTCATAATCCTCTCACAGGCCACTCCGAGGTTTCCATATATTGTTTCAAAGAAGCCTCAAGTTATCATTTATTTATACCCAGAAAAAGTTTCTAATGTATTCAGAAGTAATCAGTTACAATAGTGCAAAAACACTGGGCGCTCTCAAAGCAGATGAGATGTGCTGAGATTAGGATACAACTAGACTGAGCTTAGATCCATGTGCTCTAACTAGGGAAAAGTTATCATTAGTAAGATTTTGCACACTACAGCAATTTACAGGAGAGTTTAAAAAAAGTATATGTAGTCAACCAAGAATGGTGTAAAAGCATCTCTTTACATGTTCTTATGTGCTTCTCTATTTACTTTTTCTCAATTCTAATCCCTCACCACAATTTAAAAAAATCAATTAATAATGGCTGGTCAGAGCGTGGTGCTAATAATGCCAAGGTCATGGGTTCAAACCCTGTATGGGCCATTCACTTAGGAGTTGGACTTGATGATCCTTGTACATCCCCTCCAACCCAAAATATTCTGTGATAAGACAGCAAGGTCTGCTTGGAGTCAGGTCCAATGCATGAACTTAAAAATTAGAAAAAAAATCAGAAATATATGCATTTTTATTCAGACAATTTTCAAGTTCACATTTCAACTTAACTCTAAAATTTAACTAAATATCTGTGAAAGTTTTAAAAACTTACCAGTTTAGAGAAATGATGAACACTAAACACACGAAAGAAAGCCCTAACTCTACTCTGCAACTGCAGTGCAACAGCATGAGGGGCAAAAAAATTTAAAGAAAAGTAAGTCACAAATATAACACTCTTATGGATGTCATTTGCTTCACATTCAGTCATCTGCTTCAGAAAATCAAGTTAATGCAATATTAATGTCTTGTGAAAGATACTAGTAACTCTTCTGCTCAGTTATGGCACTGGCATGGTAAAGACAATCAAGTCAGAGCCTAAACATTGATGAAAAAGACCTTCTGTGCAGACTTTAAGACATGCAATTTGGTCTTTGGGCTGTTCAGTTCTGTGTTGTCAATGATGCACCCAACATCCACCGTTCAACTACGTGGATTTGGACAATCTCATTGTGCAGAGGAATATGGGTGCAGAGGAACATGGACATCTAGTTTGTGACTCCAGGCAAAGCTTGGCCTCAAAAACAGTTATAAATGGCTAGGCAGAGCTTTTGTACTTTGCTTTCTTGAATCCAGACCCCAGACCAGAAGTCTCTCCAAATCATATTTTAGATATTTAAATATACCATTTATGTGGATGTCAGTCTTTTCTGGTTTTCATAGCCTCTGAAGAGATGGGTGAGGTGGTTACACAAACGCAATACTGTTACCTCATTATTTCCTGGATCTTTAAGTCAGAATTCCAGTTCTTTTCAATTCCAGGTACGTGACCCATGCCAACAACACCAACTACAACAGCTGGGATATATTTTCTAGGTTCATCTGAGAAAGAGAGATGAAGAGAAAGGAACATATCTGTAAAAGAACTAATTTCAAGCTATAAATAAATAGGCAATGTGTGAGATTACAAAATTGATTTTTCCATAGGGGCTTTTACTACCAGATATTGAAACCCTGTTGTTATATACTAATCTCACCTACTGCCTCTTTCATTGAAAGTCTGAAAAAACCAGCATGGTTTCTGGATTTTCAGGAATTTCACAAACAGACCTGGCCAGTGTTCATACTCCAGCCTCAGGGTGAAAGGCTCAGCAGATGGAAGCTAAATTAATTTCTTTCCTTCTGTGTGTAGGTCCTGTTCCTGTGCTGCTTATGAGGAACACCCCTGGTCTTTCCCATCTCCTGAACAGAGAACTTCCTCCACCACTTTGGACAGTGGCACCTGGCACAAAGTGTGACCAGATTTGGGCCCACAATCAGAGAACAATGCTTGAGACCACCCCTGTCCCTGTGAAGGTCACTGTTGGAGACCTGGCCTCAGCAACAGCAAACCCAGACCAGAGACATGCAGCAGTCAGCCACCATCAGACCAATGCAACGTGTGCCAGCTCTCACCCTCACCTCGCACCTACCATCCAAATTTCACAACACCCAAAATGTGGTTCTTGGAAGTCTTCCTGAATGAGAAATATAGCAGCATGCCCCAATAAAAATAATTCACAAAAAACTTTCTAAGTAATAATAATCAGGCTGCTTTCCTATGGGGAAAATTCTATGTAATACATAAATATAAAATACAAGTTCCACTGTCTTGCTTTAAATATCCACCCTTGATTTGTCCAGAAAAAAAGTAAAAACGTGAAGAGCAGCCCCCCTCAAAATGGAACAAAACTGTATTGAAAACACTATAACTATCATACATATTTACTAAATTGTTTTTTTAAATTTTCCTTTTCTCAATCTATTCTAGGGTTGCTCTAAATCAGAACTGCAACTACAACAGAAGTTATGCACTGAAGGGATGACAAACACTGTCTTCTTAAGATATGAAATAAGAGGTAACATACCTCAGTATGCTTATATATACGAAGGGCATACAGATCACATATGCTAGCAGAATACTTCCAAAGATTAGAGAAATACAATTTTTCTGTATGCCTATACCTTGCTGAAATATGCAGAGTCACATATTATTACTGACAAATCAAAGTTCCTAGCAGCCGTATTTATAATTAAAAAAAAAAAAAAACAACCTATGAAGAGTACTGAAATTAGAGAATCAACTTATCAAGAAATTAGTTCCTCAGCAGCCAGTGACAACAACGAATTTGGTGAGATAAGGAGGCAAGTGAGATAGATGACTGTCCCATGCTGTGCTGTCATTCTGGGTCCCTGCCTTTTGAAACAGTTGTCTGGCTAATTGCTACTTTCCAGTTTTAAATAGCACAATGAGAAAAGAAACATAACTTAAGAGTCTACTGCTCTAGGTGGCTTCAGCAGAAAAGTTAGACCCCTTTTTTAATATTTTAAGCATTGTCTCTTATGTGACGTGGTATTCATGAACAAAACATCCCAGATTTCCTGAGAACTGAACTTAGGACCAGTACACAAAGAACACCTTGCTGGTTATAATCTCTGCTTTAAAACCATTACTTTCTGAAGCTCGAGGTAGTTCTATCTGCTTTGCTGCTTGCTTCAGCATGTAGGTCAAGTAAATATCTCGTTCAGAGACAATTGTTCGATGAAGATCAGGGAATTCTCCAATCATTTCTGCCATCATCTGTTCCAGTAAATCCTTCTGTTTGCATTTCTCCACATCATCTTTACTGAAAGAAAGGTAAGTTTTCTCAGTATCTGTTATTCTTTTAAAGGTCAACACAGACAAACCAATGGATAAAAACAATTGGGCGTTATACACATTATCCACCTACACACGGTCTACAGTTCTCCTCCCCCAGTTTTCCGTTCCTAAAGGAAAATAATCTCCATAAACCTGTAAAACTTGATACCTAACAATGCCTCTACAGTGAAGGAAGGGGAAAGAAAAGAGGTCACTTGCCTTTAGCCAGTTCAACTGGATTTTCTCCCTTCCTACTTTAAAAGTTGACAACTCAACTCAGCAAAACCACTAGGGCTTCAAAGGCAACAGTTACCATGGTGCCCCACTTCCAGTGTGCATTAATAAGTTCAGAAGAGCCTACAGAGAGCTCTTCCGAGGAAGCAGGTCTGACCACTCTACACACAGAGACTCTGCTTAAGGAACAAAAAAGGCACACTGTATGGCACAGGCACACTGATAGCATAGAAAGAGATCTGCAGGTTCCTAGTGTCAATCACAGGTCTTCAGCAGGGAAGTCAAAGTTACAAACCAATTCCCAGAATAGAAGAATAGCAAATGGGCAGGAAATGAAAAATAAGAACTGCAGGAGTAGATGTAACGAGCTTTTATTCTTTTCATAGGTGCTATAAACCCTTCTGTTTGCACCCATAGCTGTGGGTCACAGCTTGTGGCAATGAAATGATCTGGTTTGGCATCACTGTCTGCTAAAGGATGAATGATGTCAAACAGGCTGCCCTTAGTTTCCAAGATGAAAAGGACACTACAAACATCAGCAGGGCAACTGAAAGGGAAAATGGTAGCTTTCAACAGGCCCAGAAACATCAACAGACTGATAATTTTGATGTTGACTTATTATTCCATTTTCCATGGAATCTCAGGTTGATGGCTGTATGCCCAATATTGCCTCTCTACCCAATAACTTTCTGAAATAAATACCTTTTGTTTTCAACCTTTATCCACATGTTATGTTTAAAAATCAATTGTACTGCAATAACTGAAATGTTATTGCCAAGCTTCAGCAGGAAGGTAGCGTGCATATACTATAATAACATTAATACTGCAGTTGAAAACCAGAATGTTCTCAGGATGGATAAAAAATGGGAGAAAACGCACAGAAAGATATCCTTTGATGCCCCCCAAAAGCCTGCAAATAGTCACATGCTGCTATTAGACAAGTAGTAGTAAGAAAGTGAAATGTAGTAAGAAAGCTTACTTGGTGCATGAACTATAGTTAATGGCTTACAAGACAGTCAAGCTCATTTTACAGATTAATGTAACGTCAAGTATTTACAGGAAATTGTAAGTAAGTAAATGTTAAAACTGCAAAACAGAAGGTTTAATCAACACAACTACAGTTTTTTAGCCCTGGCCTTATTTTAAAAACTTGTAAAAATGCCATATTGTTACTGCATGAGCTGCAGAGTTCCAGTCACAGGCTATGAGAGAAGCATTGAAATTCAGCAGCCAAGTGCACAGGGAATCCATTTTTGACACATCTACCACCACTGCAAGTCTGGTAGGTGAAGAATTTAGGAGAGCAACTGCATACATGTTCTCAGCCAGTTCAAGTAAGTTATCACACATCTACTTGTGGAAAGAGCATGCAAACTTTGCACAGGGACGTCTCTGAAGGGCAGGGGAAACCAAACCGAGCAGAAGAATGGCTGTCCAAGAAATAGTAACATAAGGCAAGACTTCATGAAAATGCACCTTTATAAAGGCAATAATCATTTGAAGTCTATGGACAACATGTAGACTCTTGAAGTTTTCTCTTGTTTCAAAAATCTGCTCAGACAGCAGATTTAGTTGTCAAGCTGCCCTGATCCTGATGTGAATTAGTACAGAAAGCCCAAGACCTGTGGAACTCTTAAGGACATACAAATTATTGTACTGAGGCCTTTACTTTCTTTTATTTACAATATCCACACACAGTGGTGGGAAAGATTTTATTTTCAGCATAAAAATAACAAAATAATAATTTAAAGAAATTTTTGTAAGTGTACTAGGAATTCTCCAGCACCTAATCTTACACTTCACCTGGAAGTAATGCATCAACAACACAATTAAAGAAAGAGCTGACACAAGATCAGAAAGATAGCTTTCACTTCAAAAATATATATTATTGCAGGGTAGTTTGTATACTCATTCTTCTCGCTAATTTCAAATTTCATTGCATCAGGCTGGGTACCCTCATACTGAAGTCAAACTGAAGAATTGAATAATCCACCCCAAACATAAAACATACAGGGTGCTTATTCATACCTGATGGGGTCAGATAAGAAGCAAAGGCCCCAAGCAAGCTTGACTTTTTGCCAGAAGGAAAGTGCAGCAATTGCTCTCTTAAACGTAACTGGGATGGGTCGGTCACCGAGGTGGAATTTACAAAAAGGTACTTTACTGGCCTGAAAGAGAAGATATAAATAACTAGTCAACATTTCATACTGCAGCACAGTACATACTTATTAAGGAATATTAAGGATTTACTGTGTTACCCAATGTATCTTAAAAAAGAGCAAGTAGTGTCATACTTCAACATAAAAAAATATTTTGGCTTTGCAGTAAATAAAACTTACAAAATACTACTACATTGCTTCATAAAAGCATAAATCAGCTACACAAAGTAGTAGGTATTACAGTAAAAAATATTAAATTGTAACCACATCCCTGAGGTTACTTTTATTGAAGCAGAAAGCTTCTGATTGTTATTACATAAGGTGACAATGGGGCTCCATATCTGTCTGGGTCAGAATAAAGTCTGAGGTGAAACAACTGTCACCATTTTGCTTTCACCTAGAATTTGCCAGTGTCATTAATCTTTCAGTTGGTCATGGTAAAATATATTAAAGAAAGAGCTCATGAAACAGTAACTGATGCCAGATACCACGTGATAATGTGAGGTGAGACTTGGCTGTAGCTTGCACTGGCAAATTTTAGCACAGTATAAAATTTCTAGAAAATTCTTTCCTATGCATAGTTATTGTTCCAGCAATCACTTTAGAATAGAAGAGAGCTAAGTTTTTTTCTTTCCCACTTAAAATGGGAAATGCTTAAAACATTTCCTTCTGGTCTGGAATGATCAAGAAAATACACCTTGAAGAAGTTTTCTTTTTATTAAGGATAAATACACCAAATTGTTCCAGATTCTTTATCAGCAGTGTTCTCTCAAATTGCCTTACTAGTACATAATTTACATAAAAATATCAAGATACATTCTGCAAGATGGATACATACACAGAAAATAGTGTCCCACTACTCCCACACAGAAAAAAAAAAAAAAAAGAATAGTGTGATACACAGCTACTATTTAGTTTCAGGTATCACTGCTGGCAGGAGTACAAAAGGTGATGTTGAAAGACCATATAGGACTAACAGACCAGTCAGATATGAAATCCTGACACCACCAACAGACCAAGAACAATATTCAGAATTCAAAACCAATTATTTAAAAGAAACTAAATTATTCATGAAAACAAATGTCTTCAGAAATATCATCAGGAAAAACCCTTATCATTTGAAGCCTTTTTTGGAATTGCTTTTGTACCACTTATATCTACAAAATCTTTGTACCTTAAGGTACACTTTGAAGTCAAAAATGATTTTTACTACTTCATTGACTTCAGCAGAGGTATAGCCAGAGTGGTCTTTGCTAGGCAATAACAACACGGTTTTATGAGTTGAACTCTGGAAGCAAAAGGCCTGATCTCAGAAAAGCCATTTGGAGTTCGCACCTCTTTGAAAGCCTCCCTGAATTCTCCTCCTGGGGCCATTCCCAGCTGTTCTGTGATATGAGCAGAAACCTTCAGAAGCAGCATTTGCATCAATCCAGACATGACTCCATTCTGGCAGAAGAGGGAGAAAAACGTGTAAAAAAATAAAATCAACAGGCTGAAGAATGCACTGTTCACAGAAATGAAAAAACCGTTAATATTTTAATGAAGAAACAGCAGTGAAGCTACATTTTGGAGCCAATTCACTGATCAATACAGCTCACATTTCAGTTTTTATCAGTTTATTTCACTGTGCGGTCAAAGTATTCCACCTTTCAACTAAAATGTATAACAGGTTAGGAAAATAAAGAAAGGACAGCCAGACTTCTTTCAGCCTATATTTACTCTGGCTGCTTGAAGAAAATGTCCGAATAACTTAATGGTAAAACAGTTCATACTGTGCATTTAAATTTTCTTGATCCATCTGGATACAAAAAATAAAAAAAAAGGGACCACAGCAATATATTCCATTGAATGTACAGTGAACGCCACACCATAGGAATACTGAAGTGAATAGCCAGTGCTCTAATCCTAGACATGTCTACAATCCTGAAAAACACTAGGTTGAGGACTGGTCAGATGCAGAAATACAGAGAATCCAGCATTGTACAAGAAATTGTGTATGATTTCGGCACACAAGATCCTGAGGATGACTCAGTCCCACAAGAAGATTGAAGGCTCTCTACTGCTTTTTTGAACTGAGACTTAAAATGAAAACTCTTCTTTTGAAAAATAAAAGAATTCTCCTATGTATACTTATGCAAAATTTCCCTTTCCTGACCTTTCAAAAAAAAAAGTGAAAAAACATCTCAAAACAATTCAGACCTGTCCCTTCTGTCCAGCTCTGGTTGTCCTCAAGTTACTTTTATGATTAAGACTCAATGAATGAACACTACCTGTCCTGAAGCATAACCTGCACCTTGGTTACACATCTCCGCCAATCTGGCATCAGTCCATAGTTCCGCCAAAAGGGGCACTGCCCCTTCTCTCAACAAAGCCTAATTTCCTGTTATATCACCAGCTTCATGCAACTGAAGATGAGGCTACTCAAGATAGCCTGATTTAATATAACTGCTGGAAGTTACCAGAGAAAGGACCTGGTCTCCATTCCTCACTCAAATGACCCATGCTGTGCTAGATCCAATGCTTGTGTGACCTCCCCAAAGGCTGTGGGTGGTTTGTGCAGTTAAATGCACTCAAGAGTCACTGAGGACCAGAACTGGCAAAAGAGAGGGGTTATTTTCAAAGCCAGTTAATTACCTGCTTTATCATACTACAAACTAGCAAGCATGGAAGAAAGCCAAGTGCTGGGCTCCTGGGGAGAGCCAAGGAAGAAACGGGAGAAAAAGTGTTTTCAGCATCCCTGAGATCCAGTTGAAGTGCCTGGGGAACAAAGGCTTCCAGAAGTTCAGAAAAAATACTCAACGCTCCCCCACCTCCCCCCCCACAAAAAAACCAAGCAGGATAATGCAGCCTGAGGTTATTTGCTGGCTGATCTCTCCTTCAGAAGAAAGCAAACCACCAGTTTTATCAGCTGAATGTTCAATAGCAGTCAGAAAGCAAGAAGAGCAAGAGAGATTACCAGGAAAGGAACAATAGGAAAACATGCAAGCACTGCCGTACAATACTTAGCAGACTCCTGTCTTGAAAAAAGATACTTCAACTAGAAAATGTGCAAAGAAATACCAAATATATGAGAAGAGGTTAAACATTAAATACTCATGAGGCTTGGGAAAGGATGACTGAGGGAAGATACACCGTTGGACACACATCTAGCACAGAGACAGTGAAAAGGGCAGGAAGAGAGAGCAATACCCTGGCAAAGAACACTTATACTGTGTATGGGAACATAGCCTATGGAGGGGGCCTTGGAGTTACTCTTTGACTGTAAAACAAGTCACTGATCCAGCACCAAGTGCAGAAACAAACCATGTGTACTTTCATTCGCAATTATTTTAAAAAACCTAATTCCCATGAGAGAAGCCAGCACAGCCTTGACACCTGGAGCCCGGAACTGGTTTCCCTACAGCTGCAAGAACTCTGGTGGTTGGACTTCAAAACACAAGTGGAGGTAGCAGGTGAGCAGCAGTCTGCTCTTGTCCATATGGATGTACCTATCACGTACCAATTCGTAACACCCGTTTTATTTAAGAGGACTATCCCTGTGGGTTACTTAAGCATGGAGGGCTGTATCACACAGTGCAAAAGGTGAGCTTTTTTCACTATACAGAACCAACACTACAATGTATTCCTCCACAGGTAACTTCAGACAAAAAAAGGTTAAGCTATGATTCTGCTGTCACCAACTCACTTTCTCTTCTGCCTCCAAAGCAAAGTTTCTCAACTGCCCTCTGCGTCACGACTAGCAATCTTACAGCCACAGGGAGACAATGCAGCAAAAAGCCAAGTCCTGTTCAAACTAACACAGGGCCATGGTATGGAGACAGTGGAACCAGGAAGCTGGGGAGAAGATAAGAGAAAACCTGCCTTACTAGTTTGGTTTAAGTCAACTGCTACTGCACATCTCCAGGTTATCCACATTTGAGCTAGATACCAGTCTGCACCATGTTGGAAATGGAAAGCAAACAGGTACTTCTCTGCAAACAACTGTAAGGGTTTTGAAATTCAAGGAGGAGCTAAAGGAAGTCTGTTTTTAACCTGCAGCAGTTGCTTGATATGCTGTGGATGCCAGTGACCCATTGCAAATACGTATGTTTCATGTTAACATTCAGTTCAGTTTCCAGCTTCAACTAAGAGCAATGAAATCCAATTTTACTACTTAATATTTATGTAAGTGATAGACACCATTTGGGCTTTTTTTTCTCATTTCCAAACTCAAGGATGAAAGTTAAAAGCAGCTTTCAACTGTAGTAGTAGTGCAGCTTTTAGGCCTGGAGGTACATTTCAATGAGAGGAGGCAACTAAGGCATAACTGAGCAACTTACCAACTGGTCTGATTTTTATTACAGAAAAACAAAGACACTATAATTTGGCATGAGACAGTTGGACTGTTCTTCCTGGTCTTCCCTATATAATCCATGTTGTTAGTGATTCAAAGGGGAAAGATAGGGGGTTTTTTTGGTTGAGACCATAGATACAGAAATATGTTCTTTAAAAGGCCAGTGTTCAAATTTTATTATTTGCATTATTCCTGGTAGTAAAGGAGACTAATACTGAGCTGTAACACTAGGAAGGATCCTTGTGTTCTCTGGTTTTAAAGTCAACAGAGTCTGTGTTTTCTACTGTCTGCACACAAGACCACTTCAAGCCCTGGTAGGAAGCGGTAACTACAAAGCTGCCAACATGGATTTACATCACAGAGAAAAAAAAGTCTGCCATTTTGTTTTCAATGTCCTTTTCCTCTTAACACAGCAAAAACTGCTGCATTTAGCTTTGATATCAAAAAAAGTTTCTGTGCCTGTTCACAAGGTCAGAAGACCCCCAGCCATGCTGTTCCCGGTGTTGTGAACATGCATTTTGGCTACATGCATCAAAATAATCCACCTTACCTAAAATAAACATATAGATGCAGCAATTCATGCAATATGCAAGTGTTTTGCAATGTCTTTTCTTCTGATAGGGCATAAATAAAGAAAACAGGAAAGACACGTTATTGCCTAACCCTGTGAGTCAGAGAGCCTGCTCTGAGCACACACTGCACAGCCCCCAGCACTGCAAGTGCTTCTGCACAGATCCAGACTATATTCCTGTCGGGCTGCAGTCCTGGAAATTCCCCAATCACATCAATAAAGCAATTCCAATATACAATTACCACACAACCAAAATAACAATCTATGAATTTCTTCGTCTAACTGAACACTGAAACTCTTTTTACTATTGACCATACACTGCCATTCTACTCAAGTGTCCTGTCATTTTTAAAGTCAACTTTGTGTTGTCTCACTGTGCCTAGCTTAAAATTACTTAAATGCAAGCTAACTAGGTGAAACTGAAAAAATATAGGACAACATTTTTTTGCACACACATCCCACACATGTCCACATCAAACTGCCAGAGCAGTTATAATCTGAATAGAATCCCACACTTTTCAGCCCAGATTTTTCAAAATCCCACTTCAGGGCCTATTGTCAATTAGAAACTACTCAAAAGACAAGCAGATAGGAATTAAAGAGCAACACACTAGGATGAAGAAGGAAAGCAGCTAAACGGAAAACACCAAAATTAAGTGCTCTTTAAATAGCTGTGATACAGATGCAGATTGCAGGAATAATAATCACATTTAAGTATATTAGCAGAGCATTACAATTGCAAAGTTAGACTTGTGTCCTACAAATGGAGCAGCTTTTAAATGCAGGAGGATTCCTGTCAAGGTCAACAATTTGCCCAAACAATCCCATTGTAAAAAGAAAGTCCTCAATGCTCCATCTGAAAACAAACAAAAAAAAAGTACCCAAACCTAGCTTTGCCACTGTAATTGTACTCTCACCTAGGTCAACAGCATTAAGTTCCCAGCTGGTGGGAACACCGATTTTGATTGCAATTTGACAAATTTCTCTTAACATAAACCTTTAATTCTCACTGTAGGAATCATACCTGCTTTATTGCTTGCTGAAGTTTTTCCAGATTTATTTCTTTGGCTTCTTTTAGTAATGTCTTTTCATCCATCTTTAGCATTGAAACTCTGTACTGGCATAGCTCCACTACAACTACATCAGGCTGCACTTCCTGTATTGTCTGAAAAATATGAATGTGTTTATACTGCTTTAGAAAGGAATAAACAGAAATGCAGCCAATATCAATACTTTAAAGAGAAAAGGAATATTAAAAGCATATTCCCACAATCATTTTCAATTAAAAAACCCAGTAGAATAGTAAATAAGACTTCTCCAAATAACTATGCATTGAAAAAAATATTAGGAAGGTGACAGCAAAATGCCTTAGTTACTGGATGCTCTGAGACAGGATAATGGTCAACACATTGTGCTGGGGAGGGGAGCAGGGAAGAAATACTTCATGTTAAAATTTTCACATTCACAAAATTAATTTGACCATACTCTGTGGTAATTTGCAATCTGAGTTAGAATACACTTTGTGCCAGAATTGTCAACCCTGGTTCTTACAAGATTCCTCCCCCTCTAGCTCCTGGATAATAAAGCCAGTCTAAACTGCAGTGTTTGCAGGAGATACAATATGAAATAGTTCCTGCTTGCACTAGGGCATCAGACCTATTTGCAGCCTGAGAATGGAATCCAAGTTTTGGATGACATGGTTTTACAGCCAAATATTATACAGGCAACATAAGCTTCACTAGTGAGATTTATACTTTGAACACTGGCACTGCATCTGGCTTTTTTATTGAAGGGCAAATAAAAATATTTGAGCTGGCAGAGCAATATGTTGCATCAAAAATTATTACTCTAACACATCTGCCTCTCATCCCACAGTTCTGTTAGCCCTCTAAAGGCCAAATAGAAAAAGCAGAGCCTGAAGATGACAGCACAGAACCAAGTCAGAGCTGGACTTCATTCTACTTAGCACTAAGCTGACAACATTATAAAGATTCTGCTGAAGGGCTCACACTGAGCATTTACCTTTACTACATCCTTTTTGCTGCTGTCACTGAAGTGGGCTGTTCCAACCACATATACTTTAGAACCATCCTCGGTGTCAAGCTCAGTCACAGTGCTTGGTAAAGCAGGCCTTTTCTGCCTCTTCTTCAGCTTCATCTCCAGGAGAATTTTAAATGCATCTGCATCAGCTATAAATGTAAAGAAAAATAGAAAAGAAAGCACACATGATATAAAGTGCAGGTAAGTAAAACAGAAAATAAAAATGTCGCCACTAAACAGCAGAGTAGAGCTAAAAGGCCATTGATTTACCACTGTAATCTTACATTCAATTCTGAAGCTACATCATTGAGAGTGCCATCACTGGAGAGGCTGCCTCCAAGCATGGGTCTCAGTCCAGGTTTCCTACCCTGTGGACACTGGGACAGGTTGTCCACGCAGTTCAGTAAGGGAAAGAGAGAAGCTGTGTGGCAGGTGAGGTGGACAGAGAAGCAAAGAATACTTAGAAAAGGTATACACTAAATTAGAGAAAAAAAAAAAGAAAAAAAAGAGCATTTTTAAAATTCTAAACCCAAAGTGCTCCTTTTTGGGATTCTTATCTATATAAACAACAGCAACACATGGACACTGGTGTGAATATGCTGGCAAAGTCACCTGCATATACTGGCACATATAGGATACCTACAGTACCAACCTTCGCCTTGTCTGTGATTAACACACCAGGGATCAGTATATAAAGGAAATTTAAACCTCAAGGGGTACTTAGGTCAGGAATCCAATCCTTCTTCCCTAGATTCACCACCTATTTAAGACCAAAATGGTACAATGTGAGTTTAGCCCCTCTATGTCAAGCTTGCCATATGGAAAACAGGAGAATCTATCAGTTTTGTCACAGCTGCTTGTTAAATGCCAGATAGCCTCACTGACTGAGACAGAGAAGCTTTAACTCTACATCAATGGGAAATGTAAGTTGCTTTGAATGGTCATCTTTAAGCTGTAATGCATCTTAGAAAAAAAAGTATCAAGCAGGAAAGCAGAGTTTTGTTTCCAACCAACTCTCTTTCTCTGGCAAGCTGCTGCACAAGTTAGTAGAGGTCTCAAGTGGTCTCCAGAAGCCTGGAATAGGATCATAAGTCCAGGGGAAAAAAAAAAAAAAAAAAGATTAGTGAACAGTTTGTAGGCAGGATGTCAAAGATGCAGATAAATTACAGCCTCCTACCACACATTCATTTTATGAATCTGGTTGAACTGTGTGGCTCTGGCCCCAGTTCTGTTCTGTAAATACTAATCTCATAAGACTTTCCGTAAAAAGAAACAAACAACCCCAAACCAAAACCAACCAAATAAAAAACCCACCAAATTATAAAAAAAGAAACCCAAACAAAACAGAAAACCCAAACCAAAGAAACAAAGCAACTCTTCAACATCCTTCTTAGCATTTTAGCAACCTACTACTTCATGGTTAATACCCAAGAACATGGTGTGTTGCAATCAGTACTGTCTGAGCTAAGACAATGTTGCTGCCAAAACAGATGGTGATGCTAAGGAGGAGGTGAGGAAAACATGACTGAAAAGGGAAGAAGAGTTAAGGCTGTTGCATTTGTAGCACTCTCAGACACGTAATTATAAAAGCAGCCATAGCAGATCAACAAAAACGCACCTAAGCAAATATCCTGCCTCCCACTCTAGTCAAAAGTGGATGTCTAAAGGAGAATATAAAACACAGGGAAGTGCATGTAATACCTGTCTCAAATACTTTCCTAGCCTAAAGCCATTCATGGTTCAGATTCCCCCAGCTGAAAGTGGTGTCTGTGTATTTGGTAACCCTTAAAGGGTGTAATTTCTATTTATTTTTCAAGCTTTCACCTCACACATATACTCAGTACTGGACTCAGTAATGTTTCATGTGAAGAAAAAATGCTATAATGGTACAGCACCAGATGTTATAATTTAAGGACATAATTAAGGAAAACATTCTCCGGAGAAGCTATGGTTTTTATTGAATCAACTTCTATATCTGGAGAAAAAAACAACATAAAAAATTAATCTGCTTTTTCAGGTCTGCATACATTTCCCATAGCTTTAGTCAAGGCTCTGTTTGCTCCCATGAAAGTTGAGATCCCCAGGAATTATTCAGCAATGTTGCTGTTACACACAAATTTGCCCTAAGGTGGTTTAGAGCCTATTATTTGCCAGAAAGCACAATCTGAATGTTCCTATTGTTATAAATGAGCACTGTATACATTAATATCACAACAGTGCGTCAATATACATAAAGCAAATCCTAAGAAGCCTTTGTTTTCTCCTATTGAAGAAGAAATGCCTGTCATTATCTGATCCTTACCAATAACAGGCAAGAAAAGATACTCTTCCTGAACTTCACAAGACAGTTTTGGCTGGAATACTTCTATTGCCACATCCTGCAGGCTTGGCCTTCGTACCAAAACATTATCATGCTAGCATGGGCAAAGTATTCCACTTGGGACAACTGATCAACATCATACCACTAGATGCCAGACTGTCCAAGCAACCACATACTTATACATCACTGGCTTAGAAAGCAATAACCGAGCTTAAAACAATAGCTGAGTGTATCTATTAAAGCTAAAAATATTTACTCCTGAAAGTATGGGATCAGCAAACTGACAATCAATGTGTCATTGCTCTTTCTAAATTTGATTTACATAACTGGGCCTTGAACCAAATAAAGAACAGATTAAGTCAGCTATGACTGCATCAGCATCTCCCTTTTGTGCTAACAGCCCTGTCCTTTTGAGGTAAGGAAAAGGCAAGGACATTTAGTTTAATACCCTTCCAGTGTGATACACCCTCCCCAGTCAAACCAGAAACATACAGATATTCTGCGATACACTTGACGGTTCCTTTGGGCCATCTTCTGGTGCATCAGAGGACGACATTGGATCTGCAGCAGCCTGTATGAAACAAATTCAAAAGGAGGCTGGGAATTATAATGAAATGTTTTAATACATCTTTCCCTTTGTGAGTTTACTCAATTTGAACCTACATTTAATATTCAAGCAAGTAAATAATTTAAGCAGTGTCACAGTTCAAAACATCTGTGGTTTTACAACTATTTGTTCCTAGTTGCCTCAGGTTGAGAAAGAACACACTAAAACTAACTACTTCATGCCTATTCTAAAAGATAATATTCATCTGACACTGAGTTTTTAAATAAATAGGATTCCAGATAAAAAGAACAAATTTATCTCCAACACTACTACAGCACTTTCTGTGCTGAAAACTAAAATGTGCACTGATTATTTTAATACCATTTGACTCAACTTCCAGTCAGCATTAGTCTGTCAGGAGTCTGACAAAGTTAATCAGTACTCACCAGACTAAACACATCCATTCTAGAACAGTCAGGCCAAGTATTTCTTGGAATAAGGTGATTACACAATATGCACATCAAGTCTTAGAAAGTTCATGTGCATGATAACTTTATATATATCAGAAATCAAAGTCAAAAAGATGCAAGGCATCTGCAGAGTTTTGCTCTCTAAAGGAACAGAAGGTAATTGAAAAGATTCCCAAAGACTGACACTTAGATATTATCATTAGAAACATATGATGCAAGTCTTTGGTTAACAAAAACCTCTCTTATTTTTAACTAACAGGCAAGTTTTAAAACCCGTGCATAGAATTCAAATGATACCAGTCATTCAGCCAACGTCATTCAAGCCAGAGAGACAGAGTCAGTGCAAGAATGACTCAGGACTAAGGGAAATCTAAATTATAAACTATCTTCAGGCAACTACATTCATTCAAACTTTAATCAGAACGACTATTGGAAGAATTTGAAATTTCTGAACAACATTAAGTCAAAAAGTTAGATGGGATGAGAATCCATCATCATTTAAGTACTTTCCAAAGGAAAGGCAAAACTAATGAGTCAGCAAGCAGGCAGCCAACCTCTCCTCACAGATGTCAGCTTTTTAGCTAAAATGACTGGTTTATTTACTTTGTACTTAGCCTGGCAAGGTTTAAAGCAAGACTGTACAAAGCACATCCAATTGTTAAGAGCTTTCAACAGAGTAAATATTTTCTTCTTGCACTCCATTATGCCAAACAGGAATTCTGAGAAAATAAATCCTGAGTGTCTTACCGTGGCCCCACTGAAAGCAAGGAAAAATTTATGATACATTTCATGGAGTAAACTCAAAAAGTGCAAGAGCTTTGAAGTGCAAAGTTTAAAACATTCACAGCAACACATCATCCTTTCACTACAAAGCAGAAGTCTGTTTGTTGACAACTGCAAACTGCAATTAAACTGCAAATTGCAATTACATTCACAAATCTAATGTAACACCAGCTCAGCTTTTGATCACAACATATGGCTTGACTCTACTGCTTGCATACGTTAAGTCTAGTCATGAAAATATTTTGGAAAAATTTATCCATCTGTAACATATGGAATTAATCCTGTCACTTATGATGGCTTTGTCATCACAACATCACAACACTGCAATGAGCACTAAGCCACCACATTAGGAGTCCGTCATTCTATTTTTTCATTAACAGGACAAAAGACCTTAGGTTCTTGTACTTCATAAGAGAAAAATTTCCTGAGCTTCACCTATTATACCAGAAAAAGGTTTTGAGATGTATGGATATGAAAGGAGAGGAAAAGGAACAGAAAGGATAAAAAAAAAAAAATCTCAGTTTAATGTGGCAAGGAACTTAAGCCACGTACAATGTGATTTTTTGTATATAATCAATTTCTGTAGTTTACTCACAAAACCTTTTTCCTCCTAAAGGTTTAATCTCATAGGTTAGGCTACTTTATGCAATTCCTCACTTGCAAGTAGAATAATATAAAAGACAAATTTTAGCTTTTGCAACTGGAGACAAAGGGAACCTGAAGAAAACCTAAATGTGTAAAAAAAAAAAAGCACTCAGCTCTCTGTCCCCATTTTAAAAGGGGTCTCACAGTGGTATTCTCAATCCTAAGACTTTGCAGAACTTCCCCAAGAATGAGTGGAAGAACCCGGCTGATTCAGTCTTGACCTTCCCTGCAATTGTATTGAGATACAGATTTCATCTCCAAGCCCTACCTCAGGCTGTTGCTCCTCTTGCATTCCTGCAGTGTAGGCTTCTTTTCACCAACCACACAAGAACTGCAAGAAGTAAAAAGAAATGGAAGAGAATTAAAAATTAATGGCATAACCCAGAATATTTGCTCAAAAACTGTTGGGGGAAAAAAAAGCAGATATGTCTCTACAGTCTCTAATAAAGGTTGAAGTAATACAAGTAGCAAACTGAAGAGGCACAAATGTCACCTCTTCAACTTTACTGCTGTTCAAATAACCACAACAAACCAACAACAACTCCCCCAGCAGCAGGATAAAACTAGACTGTTTCAGTATGGTTCTTGAGGTGGCTCTAAAGCCAGAGCACAGCTCCTGCAACAGCAAAAATCTTGCTCAACTTGATCAGTAGTTCTGTCCTGTCCATATAAACTACAACAATATACTTTTTAGGCAAATTTTAGGAATCATCTATATTTCTAGGACTTCACTGCTACACAGAATAGGAGAGCAGTCACAATCTTAATATTCACCCATAGTCATATATGTTGTTTTATCTGCATCATGTAATCACATATATGCCAGCCTTAGAAGATCAGCTAGTATCTGTGTGAAAAACCCATGAAATTAGGTTTTGAAACCCTTAGTGAACGGTTTCCATGTCTTAGTTTAACAATATGGATGAAAGAAGGAATCTTAGAAGTCCAAAATTCTCCCTGAAGCTGGCAGAATGCTACGATTGAACCTGGGTGGTACTCTGAGGTGATTACACAAGACACTGAATGCATGAGTAATGCTCATTCTGCTTATTCTCACTGCCATCCCACTAAAACTGAAGCACTCAAAGAAAGTGCTGCTTCTCTACTACAGCATTTTGGGCTACCTCCATTTGAGCTATTTTGCAGTACATGTGAACAGTGTTTTATTTCATTAAATAAAGAGAGAGCAATTCTGAACAACTTATTCACAGAATACATTTGCGGTCCCGCTCTGAGGAGCAGACAGACAAGTTTGGCTCCTGCCCTACAGTCAGACGAGGCTGGAGAAAAGCTGGCTGGCATCTGGTGACAGCATACTTCAGCAGGCAAACGTGATGGCAAGCCTCCCCCTTCCCCAAATACAACAGCCTCCTGCAGTCGGATTTGAGCTCTGCATCCTGGTTTCTAGAAAGCTGTTTTGCTTTCTAGCTTTGCTTAAAATGAGTTTCTTTCAAAGAGGATTTGCTTGGGCAGTATGAAGCATGTGAGTGTAATTCCATCCTCTGGCACATCCCCCTCCACGCAGCAGGGAGATTTCAGGAATCTGTGCCTTCTTGCTGTCCACTGCTCATGGTCAGCCAGCAAACCGGACATCACAGCGGCAGGCTGCTCAAGAAAAAAGCGGAGTGGCCAAGATTCTGCCTTCTGCATGGCCTCTGGAGCAAAATCCCCATGAAACCCAACTGAGCCCCACCGCTTGAGCAGGCAACAGCTATAGACACAGCTCCTGAGCTGCGAGGCAAGTACCTCGTTAAAACAAAAAATGCGCTCTGCACAGAGTCCAAGAGGTTCAGTAAAACAAACTACTCAAAAACATGCAAGAAGTCTGCACAGGCAACATAAGCACTCCAGTGGTTCTGCTACAATATAATTTTAAAATGAGGACCACGCCTTCCTGCCTTCCAAGGAGTCAAGTCAAGGAAACTTGGATGTCAGAGTAAGCTCAAATGGCAGGTGAAGCTGAACTGCTCTTCTGCTTCAGTGTTTCCACGATGTACAAGCGGTGTGGACAGATCTAAAGCAGCACAGCAGAAGGAAACCCCTGCCTTAAGACCTGCAACCTGAATGGGACACACCAGCCCACAGGCACCTCACTCCAGACTGTCACTTTTGTGGGCTTAAGTAAACCCAGTGCCTCTTTTTATCTTGTCCTGTCTCTGATAGACTGGTTGAACTACTTGTTGACTTAGGCAGTAAACCAGACTGGAAAGCAGGCTCAGCTTTAACAACCCACCATTTCCCCACCCCCTCCCTACTCTACCAAAGCATTTTTAGTTCAGATGACCAAACAGCTGCAGGAAGAACTGGAACAGCAAAACTTGAGGAACAGCATAAAGCAGAGACGCTGAAACCAACTGCCATCTGAGAAAATACTTGTCCAACTACAACATCACTCAGAATGTACCAATATTCTGATGCTCAGCTCTGGGTTTGGTTCTCAATTGATTTGTGTGCAAAATACCACAGGATTTTTCTGCCAGTGAAATCAGCTAGCCTTAAACACAACCTAAAGTTCTAAGCTTGATTAAGGCCTGCTGGCATTTAAAAACATGTCTCTTATCTACAGTGTGCTCTTCAAAATAATGAACTGCAAGTTTTGTTTAGAGAGTACACTCTTATACAGAAGCACTATGTGGTATTTTTTCCCACCAAGTGACATTTTCGAAAACCTCATCCCATTCTCACCACTAACTAAATTATATTTCTGATACTGGTGGGGGTGGGGGGAGAGATCTTCTCTGAAGTTTACTCATGCTAACTAGCAGTTTTTAACTGACCTCTACCTTTGGAGAAAACAAGCTGTTTGCTTCCAGCTCACTGTTTCACTGTGGTTTCCAGCTCCAGCCTCTGCAGGGAATCCATGGAACAATACTTCCATGGCCAGATAAGAGAATGGGTAGCTACAACAACAGGCAAGTCTGCCACCGTTTTCTTCTAGGACAAGTGGGCCTGTGGGAATCTCATGAGGTTTAATAAGTGCAAGGTGCTACACCTGGGTCAGGGCAACACCCCATTATCAATACAGGCTGGGGGATGAAGGGATTGGGAACAGCCCTGTCAAGAAGGGCTTGGGGGTGAAGATGGATGAGAGACTGGACATGACCCAGCAATGTGCAGGTGCAGCCCAGAAAGCCAAACGTGTCCTGGGCTGCATCCAAAGCAGCGTGGGCAGCAGCGTGAGGGAGAGGATTCTGTCCCTCTGCTCTGCTCTGTGACACCCCACCTGCAGTGCTGCATCAGCTCTGGGGTCCCCAGCACAGGAAGGACATCGACCTGTCAGACCGAGTCCAAAGGAGACCATCACCATGGTTAGATGGCTGGAGCACCTCTCCTGCAAGGAAAGGCTGAGAGAATTGGGGTTGTTCAGCCTGGAAAAGAGAAGGCTTCACGGTGACCCAATTGCAGCCTTCCAGTACCTGAAGTAAGCCTAAAAAAACACAGAGAGGGACATTTTACAAGAGCTGTGGTAAAAGAACAAGGGGGAATGGCTTCAAACTGAAAGAGAGTAGGTTTAGATTAGATATCAGGAAAAAATTTTTTACTGTGAGGGCAGTGAGGCACTGGAATAGGTTGTCCAAAGAGGCTATGGATGCCCTACCCCTGCAAGAGTTCACGGCCAGGATGGATGGAGCTCTGAGCAACCTGGTGCAGTTGACACGTGTTCCTGTGCACTGCAGGAAGGTTGAAACTAGATGATCTTTAAGATCACTTCCAGCCTAGGAATTCTATGATCTTGTTTTCAGGTGCTTAGATCTGCTCAAGTTACACTGGAGGTGAAATTTTCCATGCAGAAGACCTGTTTCTGGATTCTCCAGAATACAGCCAAGGCTGACTACTCAGCTAGCAGCATCTTCCTCAGCAGCACTGGCTAAAGTCCACATATTTTGGGAATTAGTCAAATACCTTGAACTCCAGGCTGACCTAGCTCATCCATGCGAAAGATATTATCCTTGTGCATCTATGTATTTACAGAAGAGATCCGTGTGTTATGATATTTGAAATATAATCTGGAAGCCTCTAAGACTGAATGTACCCTGCTGTTACACAGATAATCAGCTGAAGCACACAAATGTGTATACATTTCCTTCCCCCATGTCCAACAGCGAGAAAAGGGGTTGATTCAGACCAAATCCTGGCAACCACCTGAACAATTTACATCCATGCATTTCCAAATTTCTTGGAGTTTAATTTTTCAACCTGGGTTTTGGGCTTTTTCCTTTTATTTTTTTTTTAAAGTTTACTTTCCTATAGAAATGACACAAGGTAACAAGGCATCTTATTTGTCTGTGCTTGTTCACCCATTCATGCATTTTAAACAATTTTGGCAAGCAGGGAAGAGTCTCACAGTCATTTACAGGTGCAACGCACAGCACTGCTCCTCCAGGAAAAAAAGATCACTGAAGATTACAAGAGGTGCATGTGAAAAAGAGGTGGTCAGCAGAACTTGCCAGAGAACAGAAGGAAATTCAATCCCAAGTTGAAAAGCCACAGGCAAAAAAACTGTTCAGATAATTATTTACAGTGTTCCATAATATGTATACCACAATATCTCACAATCTCAAGTTCTACTTACCAAGAGATTTGGCATAAACATGTGAAACCAGTCAAATTCCCCTCCTTCAACTACTTCAAAGGCCTGTAAGAGGCCCTTGCGAGACATATCACATACTGAAAATCTCAGACATGACAGTGCACTTCTTTCAGATGAACTGGGAGATGCAGCTTTTAGGCACTCACAAACATCAGAGATTAGGAAGTATTTCTGTTCTCTTATCTGCCAGGAGACTGTCTTAATCGGGGATTCATTCACCCACTGTGAGTACTACCAAGAAAATTCCTGGAGGTAGAAGAAACAAAGAGGAGTCTGATCTTGTTCCTTATAATACAGCAAGATGAGGCTTTGCCTCTGAAATTTTCTTGAAAGGACTCCTTGAAGATTGATTCACCACCTCAAACACCTTATTTCCAGGCAAGAGGAATTCTTGTGCTTATTGCATCTTTGTTAGTCCAAGAGGGCCTGTCGTTCACTGGGCCATTAAACGTTGTTTATATATACATGTGTAAACAAATGAAGCCCTTTTGCCAACTCTCAAGATACCTAGGCAACCAAACAGGAATTTTTGAGACCACCAAATAAACTGCAAGCCTAGAATTTAGCCATTACTCATCTCTACTGACTGATAGGCACCTATTTCCTCTCAAGGTCTTCTTGTTCTAACAGCACACACAGGATAGCCGTTGCTACTGAGAAAAGCACTGCCAAAGAGGACTGTATTTTTCCCATGCACATGGGCATTATTCTCTTTCCCCCAAAACAGCAAGTTCAGAAAAGAACACACAGGAAAGTTCAACATCTTCTAGCAATGCTTATCCTGCACAGAGGCTGGTAAAGAGAGTTAGAAACGCTATTTCACATCAGCCCCCCAGCTTTCCTAATATAAACCAGCTTCAGCAGCGCTTCCTCTTTCTGTGAAATCTTCTCAAAAACTCATTTTTCAAACTTGATCGTCTTAGTTGACCAAAGTGTTTCGGTTCTAGCTTCATATTTAGGCATCCGAAACTCTCTTACCTCGCAGTCTCAAGAACACAAGAATTAAAGAACAAAATGCCCTTTCCCATTTAATTTCAATGAGGTAGTTCAGTGAGAAAACTCAAACACCACACAGGGGTAGACAGACAATTCATTATGGTATCCTCCTACAGTAGGGCTGAACTTGTTCCTTTACTGTCTTGTCTAAATTTGCTTTCCTCAGACAGTGATTCAAGTGAGTCGATAAAAAAGCTCTCAAAAAACTTCTCATGCTCCTATCTATAAAACAACCTAGTCAGCTACTTTTTTTACAAGATTTTTATTGAATGTTTTCCTTCTTCTGAGCTATACAGAAATTCAGAAGCAGCACTTTCTTTCCTCACCATGTTGACACTGCAAGAGGGAAATAAAAGTTGTCTGTAGTCTTATAATTGCTCTGTATTTTCTATGCGCTGCACACACATCAGAACAGCTAGTAAAGAAACTAGGAAAGGAGACACCAAACTACAACTTGTTCCACCTTTTATTGAAAGGAATAGCCAAAAATTTCAGTTTGATCCCCTCAACAAACAAATCTAAATGCGTCTATTAATGCTTTTGATAGCTACAGTGTTCACTAACACTGCAGAAGGTAACCACATCTCTTGGTACTCAAAGTATTAATCCTGTAGCCTCTGAGAAAGGATTGTATGTACTTCCTCACTATACAAATAAGAAACTGAGGTATATGAATGCTTAAATACATCTACAAAACTGACCTCTGGTAGCTAAACAAGTAGTTCGAAGGCTCCTGAACTTTCAAAGCATTTCAATTTTGCAATCTGAATTTTTCTTTGTTTTTAATCATTGGTCCTCGTAGAATCTCTACACACCCCACAGGACAGCACTTCCTCATAGCAACAAGGCAACACCACTCATCCTTGTTCCTCTAAAGCTGCTGTGGGAAAGACAAGAGGTAGGCTAAAGACTGAACTTGAGAGCAAGCTGTCGAACAATAAAGTGGGAGTCCTCCAGTGAGAATATAGCACACGTCCACAGGTCATGCTACAGCTGAGCCAAAACTAACCTGAACTAGACATAAGCCACAGGCACACACAAAACACTATGTCACAAACAAACTCAAGTGTGAGCCCTCTAACACCAGTATCCCTGGCCAGAACACAGCTTCCATCAGCTTGGCATGAGATGCAGGAATAAAAACTACCTGCCTCTATATGCATTAAGTGTGCTATGTTCCTTTCACCCTCTAAACCTGCAGTGTGTCACTAGCAATGGATATTTGATTGAGTTGGTAGAGCCTGTACACTTTACATTCATATTATGCGCTGCATAAGCACATCTCATTTGAATGCTGCTACCCTTTAACAGGATCACTTATTTTAGGTAAACAGAAAAGGCATATCAGTACTTCAGAAGATACAGACCCAACTCTTCTCCCACTGACGAACTGCTGCACTCTTTACTCGCTGTCTGAAATACCTAACGAAGTACCTTCCGTGCTTAACATTTAACCTACTAAGAAGCCAACACCAAAATAACAGATACCCACTAAGGTCTCAGCACCACACTCTGCAATGTAAGCAAAGTATTTAAGATTGATGAGGCTTTTTCCATACTCATGCACAGAAATCTTACGAATGTTTACAAACAGTCATCAACTCCAAATGGTGTCTTCTCTGCTGATAGACTGCTCATACTCACAAGGATGCATCAGCTGAAATCTGTCTGCCAATTAATGTAACAGCCACAAATTCAGAAATTGGAATGTATTTCAAAATTATCACCAAGGTGACCTACTCCACATATTGCATGTTATCTCTTTGACACAAACCCACGCCTCTGAAACTTAACTGAGCAACTGGTTCTGTAATTACAGATGGTTGTAGAGCATGGCTCTGGTTTCTCATGACTCAGAAGTTCACAAATTTCAAAATACATATTTTTACCCTCTGAGCATCAGTGAGGTGTTCCTGCAAAATGATCTGTGCAGACATATGTAGCCTAAACTCAGGTACCTGCACACTAGAGTCAACATCCATTTGCATGCTTTGGAAGCTAAAATGTAAAAGTCAAATATAATTATATTCATTTTGCTGGAAAAGAGGTGTTGAAACATTAGAATATGCAGCCTAGGACACTGAAAACATGTTTATTGGTGAAAGACAAGAAAGCATTCTCTTATGCTTTGTGGTTTTACAAGTTATTGCTATTACACTGACTAGGACTACTTAGAGGTGAGTCAGAATGCTAATGCATTGCATTGTAGATTTAAAAACAAAAATTAGCCCAAGCCTTTACTCTTTTAAGAGGTTGTAAAGACATTTCTAAATTTAGAAACGTGGGACAGAAAGACCACATTGATGTGGCTCAAGTCTGGACAGGCACTCAGAAACTGACAATTTTTAAGAACCTACACATCTATCCAAGTCACTTTTCTATTGTATTCCAATGTGAATTACGTGAATTCAGCAAAGATCTAGAACCAAAATAATTTTATTAGACTTTCCTGTAACCAGCAGATTGGGGTAAGATATCAGTACATCTCCTCCCTCCAGGCCATGTAAAGTTATGAACCAAGTGATACTTCTGATTTTGGAAAATCTTCTGCAAAACACTCCCAAGCAGAACAAAAGGAAAACTACACAGCTGCTGCATGTGTAGTTTCTGTGGAGTTCTACAAGAAGCAGGTTTTCCACTCTGTTCATTACCTACAAGCAGCAAGCAAAGGAGATGGGTGAAGAAGTTCTGCATTGTCAATGGCTGTCTGCTGAGATATGCAGAAGCTGCATCTCAAAAGTATCAGCAGACACATCAACTTTTGCTATAAACACTTTTAAACACAATCCTTATGACAGTAAAATTGGGATTTCGGAGGACAGAATAATTTTGCCCAACTGCCAAGCACATTACTTATCAGTAGTGTTCTTCTGCCTGTCCATTTCATCTTAGTCTCCAAACAACATCTGTGAAGAAGCTGATCTACTCTTTCAAAATCATTAGGTGAACACAAAGCTGAAAACGGTTACATGACATGGGCTCATCTTCTGGCAACAAGTAAAAACACAAAGCACTGCTGTGGCAGAGAACTGAAGGAAAAGGGTCAGGTTTCAAGACAGATCTCAGAGACAAAGCTCCAGGATAGCAAATTCCAGCCTGCAGATACAGAATCCACACACTCAGCAGGACAGCTGTCCTGCTTCCAAGACCATCCAGCTGTTGCACCACTCATTTAACCTATAAAGGACTCTGCATCTGACAAATTCAGTAGCTCTATATATATATATATACACACACATATAAAATCTCTATTTCCATAATTACCTGCTGCCCTTCCGAGAAATAAGAAAACCCCTCAGCAACTCCTGATCCCAATTCCTCACACACAGGCCTTGCCTTCTTTACAGGCTAGGCTGTCTGGCTGCCCTTCTGAAGGATGGCTCCCAATTTTGCAACACGCAAGATATGCATCCTAGCAAGGCAAGATCAGGATCTCCAGAGACAGCACGCAGGTGATTGGAGACTTTCTTCAATTTCACCAGTAGTCACTGGCGTTGTTCAGCTGTGGTGCAGGCTCTTGCTCTCTCTCAAAAGCGTGCACATCCTTCCTGAGACAGACAGATCTCTCAACATACGAGCACGACGTTGCACTGTCCCTAGAGACAGGGTTGTTTAGCAGACAGCCTGAAGGGCTTACCCACTGCAAGATACACTCCTGGAGCTCCAGTGTGGTATTTCTTGTAGCTTGATATGCATTGTCATCAGGACATTTAAATTCTTGCACGTGGACACGCTAAGTCCCATTCATCCCTCGGTGATTTCAATAAAAACTGCAAAGCAGGTCAACTAAATGGGAACGAAGGAGGCAGGAGTAGAAAACGGCTCCTCTACTTTTTTTTTAATTATTATTAGAAAGGTGTAAAGGAAGATAACTTGTCACTGAGTGCAAGCATATTTTCATATAAATCTATAAATTGTGGTTAATATTAAAGTTGTGTTCCCCTGAGTACTTTTTTAGGAAGGGAGGAAAACACTCACTGCAAAAGTTTTAAGTTCAAATACAGAACCACAGTATTAGCTAACTGTTCCTAGCACCTGAAATTTGAACTGCCCTTTAAAAAAAACGTTTAAGAATTGAAGATCTGACCTCAGATTCAATTCACATAGGTACTTGCAAATATGTTTCTAATCTAATAACAATCATCACCAAGGAAATATATTGGTCAGATTTTGTACTAAATCATCTATGAGAGAAAATCAGTGGTGCTAACGTGAGTGAACTTTCCCTGACAGGACAAGGAGAGCTGCAGAACCCTTCTTTCCCACTGGCAGGCAAAGCACATGCTGTGATATCACTTCAGACAGACACAGTTACACACCACTCCCATTAAATCTGGAGCACACTTATCTCTGGCGTGCTCTCATTTCTACATTTTCAAAGTCTGCCCCAAATCTCTTTCTTCACTTTTCCTGAATAGCAAATGAGGAAAAAGAAGATGCTTTCCAAAAAGTATTATTGTAAAAAAAGCACTCTCCCACAAATAGACGCCAATACCACGTGGTTCATTCACAGTTGTGGTGGCAGCAGCAGCAGTGTTTCATCATATTTACCATATGGAAGAAAGTATACACTGAAAAATCAAACTCTTCCAGCACCAAACGACACAATATCCAAGTCTATAGTTAAGGTGCCAGAGTGCCAGACACTGTGAGGACTGAAATTCATAATAAGCAACTTACAACTGAAATTTACAATACAATAGGCAATTCAAGTTACTGAATCTTGAAAGGTTACTGACTGTCACCAACAGCAGGACACAAACGAGTGCCACAGCTACAATCCAGATTTTTCAATTAATAAACTCATTTAGCTTAGGCTAATTAAATAGACGTGGTTTTTCCCCTACCGTGTAAGGTCTATCCCCTACTAAAATACAGTAGAGAAACCCCTGGAATCTGTTTTGTTTGGGTTGGGGTTTTTTTTGGTTTTTTGGGGGGCTTTTTGGGATTTTTTTGCTTTACTCTGTTAGCTTTCCAAGAAGGAATACTTCCATTAATGACGTGAAAAGTAGTTGCACAGACACACACCTCTACGAAATGGAGAACTGAGGTCATTCCAGACACTCTGGATATTTCTTTCAACTACTATTGTCACCATCACATTCGCAAAATACCATCTAACTTGTAAAAGATCATCCTGTTCTCTCACTTTTCCAACCCGTCAGCTGCAACTTTCCGCAAAGTTTTACCAAAGAAAAATACTCGCTTTCTTCCTGAAAGCTAGCAAAAACAAACACCTCTGTTGCATGGACATTTGCATCGATACATGTATTTTCCTCAAGAGAAAGGCCCAGGCTGTGCCTGTGACACGAGTTATGTTCAAGACCTGGGATAAGGTGAACTATTTTCAGAGCTGAATTCAGAAAAAGGAACAACTGTTCAGAGACCAAAAAAAAAAAAACAAAAAAACAAAAAAAAAACCAGGAAAAAAAAAAAAAAAAAAAAGGAGAAAAAAAAAAGAAGCTGTGAGTCTCGGCTTTTCCGCAGCTCCCCGCCAGAACCAAACAAATCCTGCTTTTATCACCAAACACCTGGATCAGGAGCGCTGTGCCACGTCCGTGAACCCCCGAACCAGGGAACAGCCGTAACGAAGGAGCCGAGGATACACGGGCCCGGGACCTTACGAGCGGCCCCAAGAGTGGCGATCCCCCGCAAGTTTCCTGCCCAGCCGCAGCTCCCCGGCCGGCAGGGCAGGGCAGGGCAGGGCCGGGCACGGAGGGCAGCGCGCGCCTCCTGGCGGGGCGCCGGCGGGCACCGGCCTCCCGGCCTCCTCTGCCCCCGCCAGCGGGGCCCAACGCCTCAGCCCGCCC
>VZTJ01002440.1:2919771-3126413 GCA_013397795.1 Orthonyx spaldingii
GATGGGCGCAGCGCGGCCGCCCCCCGTCCCCGCTGACCTGCCGTGCCGGGCGATGGGCGCAGCGCGGCCGCCGCTCGCCGGGGCGGAGCGGGCGCGGGGCGCGTTAGCCGGACAACGTGCTGCACGAGTCAGCGCGGGGCGGCGCCGCCGCGGCGCACCCTGGGCGCTGTAGTCCTCCTGCGCTCCCGGTTGCGGGGCAGCGGGCGGCAGCGGACTACAACTCCCAGCCCGCGGGGAGCCCTGGCCGCCGGCCCCGCCTCCTGGCTCCTCCGCCGGCGGCCGCCCCGCTCCGCTCCGGCCTCGCGTCCGCGCCGGTCCCGGCGGGCGCTCGGATGGAGCTGTGCCGGCGGCAGGGCCCCGGCGCCATCGGCGTTTCTGCGGGAGCCCCGGAGCGGAGCGTGCGGGGTGCCGCCAGCGGGTTTGCGAGCGCCTTCAGCTTCCCTGGGGGGCAGGGGCCCTTCTTGGTAGGGGTTGAGCCACGTCTTTGAGGCTGATTCTCCCTGTGCCGGTGAAGCAACTCTGGTGCCGCGGCGACCGCGCTCACCCGAGCCCAGCTCGGTGCGGGAGGTGCGGTTTGGCACCGGCCTTCAGGCCCTGGGCTCGGAGCCTGCCCCGCTCCGCAGATGTCCGTGCTGGCGCTGGCGTGGCCGTCCATGGAAGCCGTTTGGGAATGTGTGCAGGTGTCAGGAGTGAGAGAGAACCCTCAGGGGTGGGACTGCACGGCGTGTCCGTGTGAAAACACGCCGTGGGTCTAATGAAGACCGAGATCGCAGGCATATCACACTCCAAACGACTTTGTCTCTGAAGTTATCCACGACTTCCTCGATGTGCAGCCCTGCCTGCCACGGCTGCTCTGGCCCTTTGCTTTCTCTCTTGCAGCCGGCCTCTCCTGCTGGAAAAGAGTTAAATGTTTCACGCACAAAACATGGAAAATCTGTGGTACACCACCTGTTTAAGTACAAGTGGCGTTTGGTGATATTCCGAATTACTAGGCTGACACATACTAATATTTTACTTGTCAGGAAAACATTTGTTTTCAGAAAGATGTGTCAAGAGTTGATTATAGCAACTGGTTGTATCTTGGAATTGTCTCCATCCTTTTCCTGCTTCTCTGTTCTGTTTCTGATAAGTCACAGTTCAATGACAGTATAGCTTAAACACCCATATAGTGTGAGCACACTTTTGTTGTCTAAATACAGTTTCATTTGGACAGATGTGAAGGTATGTTTTCTGATCTTTTCTTACTTTACTTCACATTCTGGATTAGTTTAGGATTACGCTGAGCTTTGGAAGTATGTGGGATGTGGAAATCAAGTCCAGACATGTTGAGACAGTTGGGAGTTTTACTTCCTGTTTCAGCTTGCTATAAAAGCACAGAGCAGGCATTTCATGTGTGAATGATCAAAACACACCTAATCAAGTAAGGTATAAGCTATGCAGACCTTCAATTCTGAGGAATATCCATCCAATGTCTGACATAAAAGGAAGAAAATTTCACTTGGGGCATTTTAATCTAGTGCTGTACACTGATTCCAAATACCTTTTTTTCCCCCCACAATTGGTGAGTGATGGCCACTGAGAAAGATGAGACACTGTACTAGATCAGAATTACAGATCAGGTTACAGAACCCTGTAAACATTTGCTAAGCAGCATGAGAGAGGTCCTTATGCTCAGCAGCCTGAATTTCAGGCTGCAGCAGTGTCCCTTGCACAGCTGATCATAGGTTTTATCCTCAGATTTGCTCAACTATCAGTGTGTGCCAGGCTTATACTCAAGCCCCAGTTATTTGCAGTGTCATGTATTTGGTTCAAGCTGATACTAAAGCTGAGTGACAGTTCAGTATTTTTTTGGCTGCAGCTCCTACTACTACACCACCAATGGTGTTTTGTTAAAACTCTGAGCCCCTTGACAGACTACAGATCTGTTCCGAAGCTTCCCACTGCTTCAGCTGCAAAGGTTCAATGATTTTTTTAGTCAGAGCTTGGTAGCACTCTTAGCCTGCAGGAAAGACCTCACCTGATCTGATCTGATTGACAAGCCCTGTGCTTTTGGGAATACTGTGAACCTTGCTGGCCTGATTTTATTTTAGCTCATGATGCTGCATCCTGATTATGTCAACAGTGTTGGTACTTTGGTGTATACTTACTTCAGGCAGTGTTTGCTTTGCTGGCTCAGCAAGAGCTGCGGTGGTTGAACATGCCTTTACAAGGACCAAAGTAAGATGCAGGTCTCTACTGACATGAAACTGTGGCTGCAGATTCTGCCTGTGCTGTTTCAGCTTGGTCTGTGGTGCTCAACACTTCTGAAAGTGGGGAGGGAGGGCTGAAATGGGAGGAAGTTTATCAAAAGCAAGGACCTCTGCCAGCAGGAGGTCTTAGAGGTGCCCTTGTGCCAGGACTGTGCCAAGGAGTCCTCTGACAACTGTGGTGTCTCTGCAGGAGCCTGCGTGACTCTAAATTGTATTCTGGTCCGTATTTACAGAGAGTTGTGGTAACTGAGCACTCCATTAATTAGCAATCACAAGATGGGTCACTGGTGTCTTCTAAGAGGCCTAGTGTGACATGTAAATCCGGTTCTTAACATTTAATACTTTGAATATCTTCTTTAAATGTCACTATTGATGTGGGATTGTTTTGAGATCAATGGCCAGTAGTGAAGAGAGGGCATGGTAGATGATTCCTGGATTTCTTCAGTGTTTCAACTCTACTTAAAATGCACTTCTTTTTTATACTGAAACTGAGCCTCAGTGAATTGTTACCAGCACAGTATATCTGAAGTACGTTTGCTGTGTAATGAGTCAGAAAGGCTCCTCATGCACATTCTACTGTTCTTAGGCATAGAAATTTCCGGGAATTTTTGGGATTTCCAGGGCTAGGAACAAGGAGGAGGAGTTAAGGGCACTTCTGCCTGCCCTCTCTTCCTCTCTTTCCTTCTTTTCTTCTCTCCTTCCTGCCTTCATCTTCCATCCATTCTGCTCTCTTCTTTCTCTTTCTGAACAGGTTATTTTTACATAAGGTTTCTTAAGAACTGATAGGAGTAATGGTGACATCAGCCAGAGGAGTTCAATTGTCTTTAGTGAGCTCTGGTTTGTAGCAAATAGAGACCCGGTGTGACATTTGAATCAGTGCCTGAACAGGTTGCCAGGGAAGGCACCAGGCTGTTTCCTGGATGGCCATATGTCTGCCCGTGTCACAATAGGTTCTTAAGAATTTGTACTAAAGAACAAATCACCACTACCACCCAAAACGAAAAGCTTTGAGCATTAGAAATGTTATTCAAGCATCTGACCTAAACTGGTGTTTGCTTGTATCCAAGCCCAGTAGCTCGTGCTCTGTGGGACTGGAGGACAGCTCTCTTTGTAGCAGCCTTCACCCGTTTAAATATTGTCACGTCTCCTCTTGCATTCTCTAGGTTAGTGAGCCTTAAGATTTTCTCCATGAGTCCCGGCCTCACGGACGCTTGGCTGAGGTCGGTACTGCACACCGCCTGGAAAACGCACCTGGACCCGTCACTGCTGAGCGTCCCCCAGTGCAGCAGAATCCTTCCCCATCACCTCTGGCGTTTCCAGCCCGGGAGCAGGGCGCGGGTAGTGTGACCACGGCTCGTCGGGATACAGACGGGAGCTTTTCACGAGCGAGCTGGGGCAGCAGCGGGGAGCGGAGCGCGGGGAACGCAGCGCGGGGAACGGAGAGCAGGGCACGGAGCGCGGGGAAGGCGGCCGGGCCGGGCCGGTCCCGCGGGAGTTGCGGGGCTGGGGCACCCTCTGCCGGCCGCGCCCCGCCAGCGCCCCTCGGGGATGCCGCGGCCCCACTGCCCCCACATCCCCCACACCACACCCTCAGTCTTCTTTTCTGGCGTGATTTTGGGAGACATCATCCATCTCAGACCGCGAGGCAGAATGACTAGCAGCCTCGCTGAATGTCTTTGACCGTCCTCCCTGGAGAAGACGCAGGTTTCTGTCATTTCGGTCTCAACCCCCTGTGTGTTTGTTATCGCTCAGAAAAGCACCCGAAGGCCACCTCCAGCGTGCTTCACTCCCTCGGGTGGGGAGTATGGAGTATATTCACGTTGCTCCGAAAAAGCATCATCTAAACATGCTAAGAGGGAAGTTCGAGAGCGATTCTGCTGCGCCCAGGAGGGATATAGCTGTTCTGTCACTCCGGCAGCACAGAGATGGCAGCCTACCATGTCAAGAGTGCCATTCAGACTGGTGTATCTGCACCTGAGGCTGAGAAGGTCTCAGAGCTGTTCCTTCTACACTGTTTCTACAACTGAGCTGCTGTATGTGGCTGAAACTGGCTCCAACAAAGCTGATTTGGTGAATCAGAAGAACCAAACCACACTAGGGACTAGGTCAACTGCCTCTGGACTTTACAATTTACCCTTAAAATTTGCATGAGATGTGGGGACAGTTCATCATGAGTGGTTGCTGTGAAGGGAAACTCGGTGGGAAGCTGATGACTGTGAGCAAGGCTTTAGTAGCCCAGGTCCAGCCCTAGCTGCTGTGCTGGGGTCTCTGGCATGGGCACAGGCAGGTGTGCAGCCCACAGTGTGAATGTGGAAGAGGATGGTGCTGATGGCAGAGGGGGTGGAAAGGCTGCAGCTCCTTTGTTCTTCCTCTGCATCATCCCCATTCCTGCTCGAGCTTTCCTCATCCAGGAGAAAAATCAGAGCTTGTGCTTCTCTACAGAAAAGGCTGGAAAAGAAGGCAAAACAGAGATGTACCTCTGTGAGGAAGTCTAGGATTGCACAAATTAATCTTTCTGTTCACCAGAAAAAAACACAAGTCCCACAGTAGAGCCTAACCCCCATAAGATTTGGAAGACAAGGAGAGACAACAGAGCTATTATATGTAGTCTTGTTCCTACACATGAACAATTAAATCACACGGTGCTGTCTTCAACTAATAGCAGACTGGATTAGAGCTACAGAGCAGAAAATCTGGGCTAATGCCAGTTTGCAATCCATAATGCACACTTGTCTGCCTCAGATTTGAAAGCTGTGTGGCATTATGGGAGGCTTGGGTTGTAATCCCTGCAAATAAGTAAACAAATGAGTTGAAGATAAAGACCCATTAATGAAGCACTGAAAATCACTGCTGATGTAAATGTGAGATGTAGACACAAAGAATAGAATCAGGGGTCCAGGTACTTGGTTTAAAGTTGTACTGAAAACCCTGGTTTGGCAATGGGATTTTTTTCTGTTAAATTCCTCCCTTCTCACAAGCCTTGGGGCATACATAAACACTAACAACTTTTCCTACAACAAATTGAACTGGGGATTGAAAGAGCTGGGTGCTTCCTGCTCTCCACTGATTCCCTAGGGGATCATTCAAAGCAAAGAACAGTAAGTTCTAATTTGAGCAGGTGGTGCAAACATTTTCCCACATACTATGTCCATATCTGGAATCAGTGAAAGTGCTGTAATCAACTTGCCTGCTCATCAGCTCCTGTATTTGCATGAGCTGTAAGTCTCCTTATGTGTACATGCATTCATTTAAGGACAAAGCTTACACAACCAAAGTCCCTGGCAAAGTTCTCTCTCACTTCAGTGGCTACAGGACCTGACTCCAGGAGCTTGCTGTGAGTGGGCTAAAGCTGAAGAGCCTCGATACTGTTAGTATCGTATTCCTTCAATTACGTAATTCAATTAAAAAAAAAATCAAGCCTGTCACGATTACAATCCCTTTCTTAGTAATATCTAGAAATACTCTGATTCACAAATCCCAGCTGCTTTTGCCTTCATAGATTAGATGAAAAAGTGCTTAATACATGAAAGGTTCCTTCATAATGCCTTTTTCCTGAAAAAAGAATTAAGTTGCTAATAAAATCATTAGGGCACCTTGTGCTTGTGTACATGTTTCAGTAGTAGGGAGTAGCTGTACAATGCAGAATCAGAACCTACAATCCGAAGTTATATCTACTGCATATCAGAATATTCATTTATATCCCATGGATTTGAGTCAAAATGTCAGTTCCCCTGCCTGTGTCCTCTAATGCATCTTGAAACAAAGAGGTGCAAATTCCAAGAAATTAAATGTGTTCAAATTTTCTGCAGAAAATCTTGGGACATACATCTAAGGATAAGAGTGAAGAGAAAGAAGGAGACATCCTCAAGATTTCTGAGAAGGTGGAGAACTTACTGGTTAAACACAGACAAGTTTGGAAAGGACACTATTAAGGGGAAAAAAAGATTAAAATTGCCACATGGTGACAATGAACAGCTTCCCGTCACTTGTCCTGAGGCTTGTGGTCCTGACAGAGCGGTTTAAGAGTTCCCATCCCTCAGTCAGAGTTTAGTGCCCCTAATGAACTTGTGAGGGTTTATGCAAATCCATCCTACCTGGCATGACAGAGGCCTAGAAGCACTCTTGTAATCTGTCCCTCCATCTCCAGTGAGAATATAGGAACCAAGAGCAATAACTTCCCAAACCACTTGTTTAAGAGCACCTGTGTCCTGCAACAAAATGTCTCCAACTGAAAACCTGAATAGTCCCCAGACAGGTTACTGCCTGAATTGGCTGCTTTTCTTGGGAAAAAACCCCAAAACTACAACAGTATAAAATTGTATTATACCTGTGAATCAGACACCATATGAAGAAAAAAAAAAAAAAAGTAGTGCTCACAGATGGCATACCAGAGTAAACAACCATGTCTTCAAAATGTTCTAATAAATATATTGACCTCAGGCTCCTTTTCTTGTGTAGTTAATCTTGCAATTAGCAGAAGACTGTGAAATAATGCTACTTAACTGTGAAAGAAATAGATGAGAGACAACAAGATACAGGACTTTACAAACTCACAAATGGTCAATATCAGTGCTATATTTTCTTGACATGATTAATGTCCTGGTGACACATCCCAGAGCTGGAATACAAAACAAAACCATTTATGATATAAAACATTCACAACCAATTGTAAATGTGACTAATCCAAATTAAATTTGGAACTTACTTTCATACATGTGGAGATTCCATATCAAAAGTGAAGTTTTTCACAAGCAAACATCTTGGGGGTGGTAATAATGACCAGAATTGTGTTAGAGAGCTGTGATCTCCTAGGTAAATTTGTATTTTTTTCTAAGTATTTTATTTAATTGAGCAAGAAGATAAAGGGCATGTGTTTCCTGATTGTCTTTTCTTTTAATGAGTTAGTTGTCTACAAAGCTGATGGAGAACAGGGAAAAGTGGTGAGTTAGAGATGTGGCAGCTAACAATAGCATCTAGATATTTTGAAAGATGGTGGGAGTTAAGATAAAGCTCCCATCAAAGTTTACAGGTCTTGTTTCCTGTGTTTATTCTGTCTTTGCATCAGTCCGATACCACTGTACTCAAATTTGGGTACTTGCTTTTAATGAGTGACCTTTCCATACAGTGAAAAATCAAGTCTTATATGTCTAGGGGTACATTCTGCTGTTTGTACTTGCTTAGGAAGAATTAAGTTATTATTGTGTAGCAGAAATCCTCCTTTAGCTCAAAGATAAAGAAGCATTTTTTGAATCTGTAAGATTCTGCAAGGATGGTTTACTGTATTTTTTTATTTTAGGGAGGAATTAGGCACCCTTGAGTGGACTACAATAGTCCATGTTCTTCCTCAAGAGTAAAGAATTGTTTATAGTTAAGAATCACTGCAAATTTGTAATTAATTACTGATACAAAATAAGAACTCTCTTCTTTGCCAATATAGGATATTATAATTTTCTTATTTCTGACAAATTACAGAATACCCTCCTCCTTCCCCAACTTCCTAGTTCTTTGCCAGCTTTTAAGTTTGTAGCCCAAAGTCTGAAAGTGCTGTAAAGAAGCAGTTAAAGTGCTATTTTTAAAGGAGAAAAATAGTGGGTTTTACCTTAACCTTTCTCAAAACACTTTTTGAGGAACTGTTGTTGCTGAAAGTTAAAAAAAATAAATCTATTTCTGACTCAGATAAATAGCTGCCCTGGAAAATTTCAGCTTAAGTAATTACGAATCATAGAATCACTGAGTATCTTGAGTTGGAAGGGACCCGTAAGACTCATCAAGTCCAAATTCCTGCTCTCCTCAGGAGTGCCTAAAAGTAAACGTATGACTGGGAGCATCATTCAGATGCTTCTTGAACTCTGACAGGCTTGGTGCTTCCCTGGGAAGCCTATTCCAGTGACCAACCACCCTCCCAGTGAAGAGCCTTTTGCCACTGTCCAATTTGAACTTCCCCTGATGCAGCTTCCTTCCACATCCTTGTGTCCTGTCACTGGTCCCCAGAGAGAGGAGATCAGCACCTCCCCTTCCCGAAGGTGTCACTGCAATGAGGTCACAGCTCAGCCTTCTCTGCTCCAAGCTGAATGAGCCAAGTGACCTCAGCTGCTCCTCCTAAGTCACACCTCGAGACCCTTCACCATCTTGCTCAGTCTCCACTGTTTGATGTAGTTCTTAGATTGAGGCATCTAAAGCTGCTCCCAGCACTCGAGGTGAAGCTGCCCCAGTGCTAAGCAGAGCAGGACAATCCTCTTCCTGGAGTGGCTGGTGGTGCTGTGCCTGATGCCCCCCAGGGCACTGCTGATTCATATCCAACTGGCCATTGACCCAAACCCCCAGAGGTCTTTTGTGCTCTCCAGCCTCTTGTCCCCCAATGTTACATATAACCAGGATTACCCCATTCCACATGGAGAATCCCTCATTGTTCTTGTTAAATTTCACAAGGATGATGATTATCAAGCTCTCTAGTCTATCTCCACTTCTCTTGAGGCCTCTGTACCTTCCAGGGAGTCCATAGGTTTTCCTAGTTTAGCATTGTCATACTTACGTAATTTAGATTCTATTCCTGCACCCAGGTAATCTATAAAAACATTAAAGAGAACTGGCACTAAGATTGATCCCTGGGGCACCCCACTAGTGATGGGCTGCCAGCCTGATGTCACCCCATTCACTCTAACTCTTTGAGCCTGACCCATCAGTCAATTACTCACCCAATGTATTATGGACTCATCCAGCTGCGTGTGCTGGGCATTTTGTCCAGAAGTATACTGTGAGAGACTGTATCGAAAGCTTTGCCAAAATAAAAAGAATCCCACACCTACTGGCTTCCCTTGGTCAGCTAGGTGGGTGATCTTATCATAAAGGGAAATAAAGTTAGTTAAGCAGGACTTTTCCCTCGTGATCTCATGAAGACCAGTAACTTTAAAAGTACATGAAAAATGTCTCACAAAAAAACAGAAGAAAGTTTTCAGCAGCCTTTCCAATCCTTCTTATAGGAAACTCCAAGAAAACTTCTTGTAATTCTCATGTTCTCTATCATGCTGATTAATGCTTTATTGCATACAGGCAAGCTATAGATTGAATAGTGCAACAGGCATTTCTCATAGGAAGTTATAGTCAGAATGCTTAAGACTTTATCATCATAACAGAGCTAAACAAGATTCTTCATATCTGAGTATCAGAGAGGACAGGCTGACAGATGATTGTCCTGACTAAAGTAATGATGCCAGTGTGGTGTGTTGTTTGCACGCAGACTGTTTCATTTGAATAATCTTTTCCTGACCTTTACAGCAGGCAAGAGCAATACTTGCTTGAGGACAGCACAGTTCCGGTGAGCAATTCAAGGAAGCTGTAAAAGTCCATGGATCTAGACCCCAAGGCTTGGAAAAACCTCTGGTGCTCTACTGTTGTTGCATTACAGAAAAGCCCTAACCATTCACCTCAGCAAGGACACGGGTTTGAGTGACCCCAGGATAACAGTGCCCCATGGTGCTCTTTAACCAGCCCATACACAGTGTGTGGTCACCTTGTCTTCTCCTGTGAAGGCAAGATCTGCCAAAACACAGAAGCACAGCAGAGACAAAGAAGGTTCGTGTGCAGGTGGGAATCAGCTGGTGCACGTGGAATACCCACCTTTGCATTGGACCTCCATTTTCTGCTAAATGCTTCAGCCATGCAATTATCCATGAGATTTCCCAGTTCCTCACCCAGGGACATAGAAATCATGAACCTTGCTTGCAACCAAATATTCCTTTTCCCCACTAACCTTGTGCCAAGCTCCAGCAGGAAGCAAGAGACTACTGGTAGGTATTTTCTAATAAAAACGCTTTACAGGCAGCATATGGATCACCTCTATGCATCAGGTTGTGTGCATTATCTTTTTAATATAATCAACAATGACAAATGTTCATTTTATAAAGCTGCACTTACAATATTACTAAAAGTCTACTGTCCATTGATTACATAACAAAATAAAATTACATGGTATAGTGGGGTCTGTTGTATGCATCCAGAGAGGAACAGTCTTCTCCCTTACATCAGTATTTGTGAGCTGGAAGCCTCCACTGTTGTGATAAAATTAAACAGAGAAGTGATTGTGCTATGCAACCTGACTCCCTAATTTACCCTAACTTACTCTATTTTGAATTGGCTACTTCACAATTAGTATCAGGGCATTTGTTTAAGATAAGACAGGAAAAGAAAAGGGGCTTTAAAGAAGTAAGGTCTTTAACTTTCAAACCCACTAAAGGTGATACAAAATTATATCAACCAAGTGAAAAACGGAAGAGATTTTTTTACTCAGATCTTGTAAATCTCATATATGAAAATCTGTATTGATAAGTGTTGGTAGGTGTTATATGAATCAGTACACTGAAATGCTGTCGATATGCACATTACATGGAGCCCATATGTGAAATACTTAATACCCTCAGTTCCTAATACAACAAGTGGAAACAGAGAATTAGTAGAAATATGTTCAAATCTTTTAAGATCAAGTGTAAAATTTGTCAGTGTTAAATCTTATCTTGTTCTCCCATTGCTCCCTGAAATTAAAAGTTTAAAGATTTACTTTTTTATAAATTCCTTTAACATGGTATTTTGGCACATTAGCACCAAGCTAGCCTGCATGCTATTTGGATATCCTAGTGTTGAAACATACTAGATGTCCAGCATATAATAGTTTTCTGTGGGGTAGCTGGAAAGTGCATTGAATTTTCCTTGAGCACCTTGCTCAAGGCATAGATCATATTTTCCTCTAGTTATGGTGAAGGTACACCTAAAATTAAATTTCGTGCTTTATTTTAAGGTTAAAAAACACATTAGAAGTAAATCATTAATCCAAAACACCTCTGATCGTTGCTATTAATAGCAAGGTAACTGATCTATAGCAGCGATTATATACCTGAGTTCTTAAAATAAACTTGGTGTGAAAAAAAAATAGCACTCGTGAGAATCTTCAGAGAAGATTTGAGAATCAGATCAAATCAGCTCAGACTTGATCTCTCAAGAAAATAATAAAGAGTTTAAACTTGTAAACTGTCAAAAGAAGAGAGTCTGCAAAATGCAGGAATGACAGCATCCTTCTGCTAATGAAATTGTCAAGGCCTCTAATAAAGAACAAGTTATGTTTCAGTTATGATTATGCTAAATTAATGGTTTGACAGCTGTGAGTTTCTGGTTGTACCTTAAGCCTGTGTATTAAAATGTGACACACAAAGCACCTCCTTTCCCTCCCTAAATCTGTAACAGAAAGAAATCAAGAAAGTGTTACCACTGAAACACAATTAAACCTCAGAATTCAGTTCCAAAAGAGTTTGATAAAGATGTGAACCACAGGGTACTCCAACCTGGTTTTTTGGTGTGATTGTTGCACATACAAACTAAACCCCTGGAGACGCTAATTCTACCTCTGAGACACGGTCTCATTTACAGTTTCCTACTAATTTTTTTAAAAAATCTGACTTGTAGGAGTACTTTATCTTTTGCTCTTTTGCAATGAGATTACATTGTTGATGGAATCTCTTCTCGGACCTTCCTGGGCCACTAGTTACATAACAGTACCTCGCCGTGGGTTAATGTCTTCTCAGCAGCTCAGTCTTATCATGGGCTAAATCAAATTAATAGTTAACAAGGTCAGGCCACACTGAAAATAGTTTCCAGCTGGCAAAATCTAAACTGAGTGACCTATTGAAAGTGTAGTTAGTTAATATTCAGGTACAGATTTAGGCTTATTTTTACAAAGGGTCCTAATAGCACAGCTTGATGCAGTAAAAGAAATAAACGCAAAACCTCTCTTTATGCTTCCTGTGGGTTATCTGCCTGTTGTTTAAGTATTACTCCTAGTGCTTATAAAAGTTTAGTCCCTTGCCCAGGGTAAACCTGGGCTGCAGCATATGCCATTAAGTGTTAATATCGAGCTTTCCTCTTACAGAACGTTTTCGGCTGGCGGTCCGCAGTGCCGTGGGCAGAGAGAGCTGCCGGTCTCACCGTCTGCTTCGCCCGGGGAGACGAGAGTGGAACCCGGGGACTCGCTGCTCCCGGCTGCTCGCTGGGGCCGGATCTTCCCCGCCTGCCCCGAGCCCCGTAGGGCGGCCAAGCCCCGCCGGCCCGCCCCGGGCCGCGCCCTCAAAAGGGGACGGGGCGGAGGAGCGGCTGCCACGGGAGACTGCACCGAGCCCACACCGACGGCTGCCCGGGAAACCGGCAGGGCCCGCCCGCACCTCCGACACCTCCGACACCTCCGAGACGCCCGTGCCCCATCCGCACCGCCCGGCATCTGCACCGCCCGGCGGGATCGACAGCATCCGCACCGCCCGTGCCCCGCACCGCCCGGCGGCACCGACAGTCGCAGGAGCACCTCCCCGTGACTCCCGAGGGCACCATGACCCTGCTCAAGCTGTCCCTCATGGCCTTCAGCTTCGTCTTCTGGGCGGCGGGGCTCACCATGCTCATCATCGGCCTCTGGGCCAAGGTGTCTCTGGGCAGTTACCTGGCGCTGTCGGCCAGCGGCCACCCCAGCGCCCCCGCCATCCTCCTGGCCACCGGCGTGGCTGTCATCATCTGGGGCTTCCTGGGATGCTTCGGCGCCGCCACGGAGCACCGGGGGCTCCTGCGCGCCTACAGCGCCTTCCTGGCGGCCGTGCTGCTGGCCGGGCTTGTAGCCGGGCTCTCGGCGCTGCTGTACCGCCGGACGCTGGCGCAGGGCTTCCAGGAGGGGCTGCGCCGGGCGCTGCTGGCCTACGGGGAGGATGAGGGCGCGGCGGACGCCCTGGACGCGCTGCAGCGCGCCCTGTCCTGCTGCGGTGTGCAGAGCTACCGCGACTGGCTGGGCTCGCCCTGGGGGCTGGAGCAAAACGGCTCGGTGCCGCTCAGCTGCTGCCGGGCCCGCCGCGGCTGCCAGCGCAGCCCGCCCGACCCGCGCAGGCTGCACCGCGACGGCTGCTTCGGCAGGGTGTCCGCCTTCGTGGGCAGCAACATGTCCTATGTTGGCACCGCCGCCCTGGGGCTGGCACTGCTGCAGCTCATGGGCATCGTGCTGGCCTGCCTGCTGGCTGCCCGCGCCCCTGCCCACCTGCTGGGCAGCACCACCCCTCGCTGAGATCCCCCCGCTCCTGCCCCTTGGCCCCGCCAGCTCCCTTCTTTCCCACAGAACTGAGTACACCCCACTGGGAAAATCCTTCCTTCATATTCACCATTTCCACTTGAGCCTCCTCCTCCTCCAAGCTCCATTCCTCCGGAGCCTGCGTCGGGTGTGTCAAGGCTCTGAGCATCTCCAGAGCCACTCAGAAGGGAAGGTGCTGGGACGGTGTTTCCTGGCCTGGCCATGTGTCCTGCAGGGCAGCAGGTCCCCACTGGAGCCTCTGGACCACTTCTGCAGGGAGTGGTGGCAGCATGGACAGATAACACTCTTTGAGGCAGCAGGGACATCTGAGGCAAGGCTGACCAGTTTTCTGGGTGATATAGACACCAAGGCACTGAAATGTGGACCAGGAAAGAGGAGAGGGTCTAGGAGAGCAAGGGAGGTGTCTCTTTGACATTACACCATGTGAGTATTCTTCTGAGACTGGAAAATGATGTTACTGGAGAACTGCTGGAGTGCATGAGGGTCAGGACTGGTCCAGGGGCACCCAGGTATCCATGCCAGCAGCTGACACTGGAACCTGCTTGAGGGACTGTCCAGCGTCGTGCATCCCATTGCCGCCAAGATACCTTCGGTGTGAGTGGATTCAAGCTGTCCAGCTGCTGCGGGTGCTTTTCCCACTAAAAGTGGTGTTTCCGATTTCTATCTAAAGGTGGAGCTGCAGCTCCAAGTGTTACTCCCTCCTGCAGAATATGCCTGTCCTCCTAGCCAGTGTGTCGCTGGTTATATCTTTGCAGGGCTGAAAAGACCTAAACCCTGGGTCCCTGCCGTGCAAGAAGATGGCAAAAGCTGTAGGATCAGATCTGATATAGCCCTCCACAGGGGGTGGCAAGAGGAGGGAAGGGTTCATTGCCCTTCAGAAGTTTGCTTTGGAATTTTACTGTTAACGTCAGGATGAATGGAACACACTGACTGTTTTATAGGAGGGTTTCTAAAAAAACAGCCCTCAGACTGTGACATTTTTCCTTTCTCAAAGGACCTGTCTCTGAAGTGTGCCGCCACCTACGTTTTTAAAGCCAGATCTATATACAACCTGAGAGTAAATGCAGAACCCCTAAGACTTTCTGTGTAGCCCTGGGTGTATTCAGGTCAGATAGCAATATAAATCTACAGGATTTTGGTTTTTTTTTTTTTCACAACACATACGAGTTTGCATTTGGAGTTTGAGGAAAAGCAAGCCGTGCACTTCAGAAGGTCCTGAACTTTCAGAACTTCACTCCTGCATCTTTCCATTTCCTTAAAACCTGCTAATTCTACTTTTATATATTTCTCTACCTCGCAGCACAAAGACATGCCTACCTTACCCAGCAAACTGGAGGAATGATTCAGAAAAGAATCAAAGAACTACAAAGGAACTCCAGGACGTGGCATCTCTTAGGAACGTGACTGGCAAAGCTGGGGAGAATGGTCAAATGAGAGAAGATGACTGGTAGTTTCACGGGAGGAGTAGAGTAACTCTGGGGGAAAGGGGATTAGCTGTGTCTCTTTTTTCAGGTATTAGGTGGTTATTTAGCTGTGTTAGTCATGTTCCAGGTGAAGAGTGAGTGTGAACTGTCTTCTCAGTCATTTGGATATTCATCTGCATAGGTGAACCCTGGAAATGTGTTAGGAATCTCTCTTTATAGAGAAAACAGGGCGTTATTTTTTAGGGCTGATGTTTATTATTTTACAAAATATATTTTTTATTTTTGTGTGTAAATGTCCCTGTGTTGTTGTTTTTTTGTTTTTTTTGTTTTTTTTTTTTTTTTGTCATGCAATAGTGGAACTCCTGTTATTTTCTGGAAGTCAACAATATGTTGTACAATTTTAACAACAGGCAAAAAGTATAGTTTGTATGGTAAATGGTACTTGAGAAATAAAGTTTAGCAAGTGCTGAGAGCAAAACCAGTCACTGTGTCAGTTCAAACAGAGTTGACAGAATTTTCATTGCTGTATGTCTCCACAAGGTGCAACTAAATGCAAATGAAATGAAGTGTACATTGAAATGTAGAGACAGAAGCAAGTTGATGGTATATTTTAATAAAATATCATACTATTTTTTACAAAAGGCTAATATAAATTTTAACATTACTGGTTATTCAAATAAAGGAGCAAACTGTGTTGTGGTTGTAGAAACAACAGCTCTGTTGTTTGGACAAAATGAGATTTAGGATTAATAGGATGGTAAGATTAGACCCTTGTTATGAAACAAGGACTATTTTATAATGTTGGTCTAGAATGCCAAGAATATAAATCTTTCAAACTTCAAAAGTGTTTTGATATTTTATCCAATATGAATTATTTACTGTAGCTAAATTTTGTGTTACAGAAAACCAGAACTAAAAATGGCCTTTATAATCGATGGTGAATTTTTAAATAAGAGATGGCTGTCCTGGGGTTAGAAAATTTAGACAATTGGCCTTCCAATGTGTGCAGAGTTTAGTTTTAAATGCCACTGTTTACTTTGTGCAACTTGAAAAGTTAATGGCAGTCACATTGTATCCTTGAATTTTAAGATTTTCTGGATGATACTATGGAAAGATATTCAAAGCAAACTAGAGTGCAAAACAACCTACTGGTAGGATCTCCTGTGGTTCTTCTGTTTCCTTCTGTTTCAGAGGCTGACCATCTTTGTAGGGTAAGACTTTTGACAGCACTAGTGATTATTTCATTGGTTGTGCACCCATTGTGCTTCAAAACAGTAAAAATATATATTTCTACTCAACTCTATGTGATTCAAACCCATAAATTTCACTCTGTGCAATATGCCATTTTAGTTTGCTGAGAAATTGATTAAAATATCACAATTTAATCCTGTTTTGTTGTGCCCGCTACTGTCCCCATCTACTTTCTGGGCCAGTAAAATGCAAATATCAAAGGATATAGTGTCCCATATTATCAAAGAGAACACCATCACACATATGCACTTTTCAGACATTCTGTATTTATTGGTCATATATGTGGATTTGATTGTGCATGAGACAGAAAAAAAGCAAACTAAGGAACTTATCATTCTGTCCTTCACATTAGCTTTGATTTGCAATTAACACAGTACTCTGTTGTAGGGAGGAAATATTTTGTTAATGATTTTAAATCTACAAAATAGAATTTATTAGAGCATCTTATCTGGGCTACAGAATTAAAATTATCAAATTAAACATTATTTCAAATGCTCTCATTCTATAAAGATCTCTCTAATCTGTTTGAAGCGATTTCTGTGAAGCTTTGATTCTCCTGTACACTCATTCTCCTTATGTCTAGAGTCACTCTAAGGTTGGCTGCACAGCAGCGAAGTTTTGAGTTTAGTGGTGTTTGAAGCTTCAATCTTAGACTATTCCCACTTTGTAGACGTTACCCCTGGTTTGTCATATTAGGGTAGTCAGACTGACACACTATGAATATAACATTTGTATTTGTTGGTTTTGAGCAGTATCTCGAGTCTTAGGCAAGGACACAGCAAAATAAAGGGAGGTGCAATGCTCATATTGGTCAAGACAAACAAATCCTTGGAACTGATGATTCTTGGAAGACTATCATATTTCATCCTAAGACTACAACAAATAGATCAAATACTGCTTGGTAATTCATGTTTCTAGTTTTTCCAAAATAATAGTTCTACAGCTTTTCTTTGTCTACATGAGATACATTATCTTAAGGTCTCAGCACTTTAGAGCAGTGATGTGGTCTCAAAACCTAAAAAAAGGGATCTTTCATGCTTAGTGTTAATAATTTCTGATGGCTTCACTTCTTCCAGGTCACAAAGTTAGGGTGCTGAGAGTATCTCTGGTCACTTCTAGGACTGACTGGAGGGTTGGGATTGATAATGTGTTAGTTAAAATCTCAGCATCAGTTACAGTTCTACTGCTTTATTGCTGTTCTGAGGGCATCTTCCAGGACTGTTTCTCTGCTGTTTGGTCTCTTAACTTGGTAGACAGCACTGTGCAGTGTGCCAAAAGCCACCTCTTGGACAAGGTGCTCTTCTCAGTAGTTGTGCTGGAGTATTATGACTTGTTCCTTGCCATAATGTACTTGTGCCCCAGTAACATCAGGTGCTGCCATTCTTGCCTAGAAACTCTCAGAAGAGACAGAGGTGGAGGCTTGTCAGATGCAGTAGCACCTTGAGTTTCAGTGCAGAATTCAGCCAAAATAGTCATGTGAGCAAAGCACAAATCAAACAGATAAATAGACCTATCTCATAATTTGGAACAGGTTGTTCACTGAAACTGGTAAAGAAAACACCAAGATGACTAAGGTACAAGCAGGATTGGAAACTCATTATTATTGCAAAATTTCCCACCAGTGTGGCTTGTTCACACTTTCTTATCCATTTTGCCCTTCCACGTCTTTAACTCCACTTCTTATTCCTGGAGTGTAATTATCTGTAATGCTCGTCTCAGTTATTAGTTTCTGCTGCCTTATGGGCTCTCTTGAACAAATTCCTTTCTTTTCTAGCTTCCCACCCCAAGACCAGGCAATCCTTCCAAGTCTGAGCTCCTTGTTAGAGAGGTTTTTGAAAAGAAACCTCTTGATCTGCCTGTTTTAGTAACAACACTTCTCTAGCATTAATCGTTTTTTAATTATATGAAAAATTTGGCAGAAAGTCATAATTAAACAATAATTTCAGATAGCTATTTTTCTATTAGATATTTGTTTCTTAGCAAAGCAACACTCCCTTCCCCCTCCCCTTTGTTGACTTGATGGTACTGCTGCTGCTGCTGTTGTTTTGTTAGAATGATTATATTCTGGGAAACTTAGACAGAAGCTAAACTAGTTATTTTGCATGGACATAAGTGGGTTTTGACCAGTTCTAGTGATTACATTAATAATTTAATTAATGAAATTTAGAAGGTACCATTGAGTAAACTCATTAGAAAATGTGTTATCAGATACTTCGTGGAGAAAAAATGAAGCTCCCAGAAAATGAGTCCCATGGCTTGAAAGCAGAACACGGATTAATTTTACGACTCCTGGTAGAGGGCATTGACACATATACCTGGTTAATATAGCTAAAAAATAGAAATGAAGATGTGAGTGCTGTTTCAGAGCCAGCTTTCTAGCATATGTTGTATATGCCATGCTTCCAGTGTGTCAGGGATGTCATCCTTTATTTCCATTATGTATGGTGTTCCTTGCGTGCTTATGACATTCACATTTTTTCTTATTCAGTTTTTGGTTTAAGACACTCATCGTGCTCTTTTCCTTTTGCAGGGGGCTTAGCAGTGGTGTTGAAGCACCATTCTGTCCCTGCTAGTGGATCCAGTAAGATTTCTCCTGTGCTTCCCACATATTTCACCCTTAAAGAAAAGCACATCACTATTTTTCTCTGAGTTTGCACTGTGCAATGTCTCATTTGCTTCTAATTTGTAATATGAAACCCAGATTAATCAGCTTGTCCACAGAGATTGCTATAATAAAAAAAATTGCTTTCCTTTAAGCCATTTGTTTTTCAGAGTTTGCTCAATTGTACCATCTAAGCTTCATTAATGTAATTCCCTGCTGCTGCTTCCTCTCCATCTTTTAATTAAGACATTGTAGAACAATGGTCAGCTCCTTAGTTGGTACACTTTGGGAACTTCATTTTTTTCATTCTTCCCTCTTGGCTCTTATCATGTTATTTCTATCCTATATTTACATGTTTTCAAGGTATGCTATTCTGCTTCAAAGGAGATTAAAAAAGCGTTTGACACCCTCTTCTCCCACATAACAACAAGAGGATGAGGGGAAATGACCTCAAGTTGCAGCAGGGGAGTTTTAGATTAGGATATCAGGAAAAATTTATTCACCAAAAATGTGGTCAATCATCGGAACAGGCTTCCCAGGGAAGTGGTTGAGTCACCATCCCTGAAGGTATTTAAAAGACATGTAGATGTGGCACTCAGAGACATGGTTTAGTGGTGGACTTGGCGGTGCTGGGTTAATGGTTGGACTTGATGACCTTAAAGAAGACCATCCCATCTGCTGGATAGCAATGGGAGCAGGCAGACCTCACAGTCCATCTCATCACAGCTGCCCAAATCCATGCTGGTTTATGCAGGGATTGTGGAAGCAGTGTTGTCAGCTTTTGGTGCTGTGTTTCTAGAGCCCATATAGTTTCCTAGGGAAAGGACCAGTGCAATGTTACCTGTGTCGTGCTGGCATTGTGCTGTAGGGGCTGTTTGCTCAGGAGTAAGGAGCTAATGTGAAATGGGAGTGTTAACTGAGGATATCAATTCATCAAAGTGTAGATTCTAGAGATAATAAGGGAACATTCAATCACACTCCTTGGGATTACTTTTGACGGCTCTGCAAGTCAAAAGCATTCTCAGGTTTGCAGAAAAGGGCCTGCCAGCTGTGGAGGCGGAGTTGAAAAAGAGTCAGCACGGTGCTCTTGCAACAAAGGTAGCCAACCACATTCTGGGCTGTATTAACAGAACTGTAGCCAGAAGGACCAAGGAAAATATTAATTCTTTGTCTCTGGCACTCATGAGGTTGCGTTGGGAGCAATGTGTCCAGTTTCAGACAAGATAGTCACAGTTGATAAACTGTAACTTATCTGGCCCAGGGCTGCTAAGCCTGTTGGAGAGCTGGGCAGCATGATATATGAGGAGAGGCTGTGGGAGCTGGGTTTGTTCACCTTGGAGAAAAAAGGCCTGGTGGGGCATCAAATTGCTGTCTTCACATCTCTTGTGGCATGATTTAGGATGCCCAAAATGCAGTTCTCTGGGTATCTGAGTTGTCTACATTTGCAGATGCTGCATTCTTGTGTTTAATCACAGAGTGGTCACTTGTAGGAACTGCGACACATGGCAGTCACAGTTTAGGTCAGAGTCAAAACTGAGGGGTAAAGAACAACCCCTACATGAGCAAACAGTGTGTAGGATATTGCCACTGGGTAGCCACAACATTGTAATATGTCTTTACTTGCAAGGAAGGTGAATGCTTATGTCAGTCCCACTGTGCCAGAGACAAGAAGCAGTGATTTTTTTTCACTATCTTGTCCAGCAATTTCAGGACAAGTCAGTTAACATTTGTGTCCAGAGATTTTGTACATTTTTCATCTTCTATTCCTATTCTCAAGCTGGACTGTCGGATTTGATGCTGTGCTGAGTCGAGGCACTTGGGATGAAGTGGTATGAGTTCCTATTGTCCAGTGTCCTTCCCTCACCCGTTCTTGAGGATGTTTTCCACTTAGAAGGGCTGAAGAACCATGGCACAGCCAGGAGTAGAAACCCAGACAGAGGACAGACATCCCAGTTGGCGAGTCCCACATAAATATGCCAGCTGGGGCATAGCACATGCTGGCATAGCTAACCCTGCTCCTGGTTGCAGTGATGGCTCCCACAGAGCTGACTGAAGCCTCTCTGCATGTCACTTCTGGGGTTTACTCACTGTGGTCACCGACTTGGATGAGTCCGTACCCATTGTGAGCACCAGTCAAACCACTGGTTCACAGGAGGATTGAATGAAAACTCTTGAAAAATATACCCAAATGCTAAACAATAGCCACTGAGTACTAACAGATGTGACAGGCCAGCCAAGTGTTCTTGAGGCCTGCCTTGGCATGCAGCAGCTTTTGTACTAGAATATGGCTAAACACAAGCCTGCATTTTTGTTTTCTGTATCATGGGAATGTGTTACACACTCTGAAGAGGCCAGGATAAATGCCGATTGCAAATGTGTTATAAATTTTAACCTGCTAAGAAAATCTTGATCTTGAAAATGTGCTACAATGCATTTTAGAACATTTCAGCTACATTTTGTTCACAGTAAGCTTCAGTAGAAGGTTTAGATGTTGCATTAATGGTTCCGTACTTACTGAACAGTATGCCTTGAGCTTATAGTTGGGTACTTTTATTCATGTGGACACATTTTAGAAAGCAGAAAACCAAAGGTATCACCTCAGGAGGTACCATTAGGCACTCTGCTGCAGTACACTGCCTGCTGGGACAATGCTTTTTGGGAAATAGGAATTTTACAGGCACAGCGGGAGGTTTTCCTTTCAGTGAAATCTTTTGTGCCGGTGTAGGCTGCAAGCAAATTCAGGGAGTAATGCTATTGAACATGTAGACTTCAACTGTTCTGGGCTACAGAGAAGATGCAAGAGGGAATGGTTTGGCTGTTCTGGGCCACAGATCTCCTTGAGGGAGATGAAGAGATTACTGGAATTCAAGAGTTGTTCTGTTAGTTGTTCTTGGTGATGATGTCATCTGACACAGGGCTTGAAAATTGGGATGATCAAAAATGCAACCAGCTCAAAGTACAAGCCACCATATTCCTAATTTCTTTATGTCTGAGAGTGCCCTGCATTCACTGAGCAATGAGTAATTGTGAAACCCAGGTAGGACTATTTTTGGTAGAAAATAAGAAGCAGGAGAAGATAAATACTTAAGCTTATTATTTAAAATTTGGATCAAATAGAGTAATCCAATATATTAATGAAACATCTCTCTGGAAACACTATTACAGAACACCCAAGAAAACATCAATATCAATATCATGTAACTTAAACTTATCAATGACAGAAACCTTTTCATAATGCTCTTATGTAAGGATTTCCTGGTTTAGTGCTCATATTCTAAACAAACACCTGCAATTAAAGCATGCAATTGCTAGCTTCAAAATCCCTTAATTTTACTTTTTTAATAAGTAGAGCACATAAAGTGCCTCATGTAAAGAAGAGACAAGAAGTCAGTTGTTCACTTTGCTCTCAGGCATCTCATTTCCAGGCAGATTATCTTATATGTTTTATAAAGTTTGACTGTAAGACAATATTTGCATTTCAACAGGACAGGTATGTCACTACTGTTAACACCATTTCTGTCAAAAAGAACTGTACTATACAGTTTCATGCTAAGTTGCTTTTTCCTTCTTCTGCAAATCTTTACTTTGTACCCTGGGCTGATAGCAAGACTGTGGCCCCAAACACCAAGCAGGTGTGGTAGGTTGGAGAAATCACTTCTTGCAGTGCTGCTTGTCATTCAGATTAAAAACAGTGCATGAACACATTTTCACAGAGGGCCCTTTAGGTGTGATAAAAAGTCAGTGCTTGACATAATTGTATTAAATATTGGAAAGCTGACGTGAATTTCTTTCTTGATGCAAACCTCAGTCATCTACAGATTTTGTGTTTGAAAAGTAATTCTTGTTTCCCTTTATAGAGACTACCAGGCTGAGCAATTTTTAGTCACTTAGTGGCTGCACAACTTTTCCTATTCATCAAACGAACAAGTTTAGGCTGGTAAATTCTGAAGATGTTTTAGTGATTTTCTGGAAATGTATTAGTGTTATTAAAAACACAGGAATGCCTATTGAGCTGGAGACACTCCAGGAAGTTCTTAACAGTGCAATGGATATATTCAAAAGCTAGTGACTCTCAAGCTAGCAAGGGGCAGACCAGGCAACTGGATACCATGTCACATTATTTGGGATTTCTGGGAAGCCTCTCCAAAGCCACATAAACAGAGGCAGACCACAACTCACTTATGTGGACCCTCACTTACCACATCACCAAATCTAGATGGTTTCAGATTGGTACGGCAGCAGACCTGTATGTCTCCAAGACCTCACAGTAAACAATCTCAGACCATATACTGAGGGGGAGGGTCAGAGGATAACCTCTGTGACCACAGCTGTGGAAAGAGACAATTCCTCACAGGCTGATTGCCCCTCACAATGTCTCATATGACTCAAATTCTTGCCAATACCTGGCAACAGACAGATCCTTGCAGATACCACAATGCTGTTGTTCAATGTGCTCTATAAGCTGCCCTAATAACTGATGTTACAGTTTTAGTTCCTTAAAGATTTTAAGATATAGCACATCTATAGGATTATTTTTGTTTCCTTGTTTTGTATCTTTCTCTCTGATGTAAAAAAACCCAGGCTGAAACCACGACCACATTTCCTTTTCACTGGACTCAAGGTACACTCTTAATTTCTGTGTATTTTTACTTTAGGTGTTTATTCCACTTACCAACAATTTCTTCATTCTAGCCAGGATTTTCCAAGCTGATCTACCTTTGGGAAACTTGGACTGTCCCAAGCAAATACCAGAACATGTCCCTTAATTTCATGGGTCACTTACACTCATATTCAGGCGTGACATGATCCAATACCCATCACCTTGCCCATCAGAAAATGTACGAATAAAATGTGTTTAATTCTTGTTGCAGACAGAGACACAGAGCCCTGAGGGAAAGACTGGCTCCAGCAGCAGTGTGGCTGCTGCACACTGCAGCTGCATTCTGCACATGGGCTGAGCTGCCAGCTGCACTCAGTTATCCTACCTGGAGTCACAGAATGCCAGTTGTGAAACTGCCCTCCCAGCACAATGGTATAAATTCTGCTTATGCAAAACCAATATTTTCCAAAAAGGAGTTTAGATTCCAGAAAGCCTGCCTAGAAAGAGCTGTTTAATTTCCCTGATGACTTTTGAGTCATCATATCCCAGGACATCTATCACTTGTTCATATAGTTTAGAGCATGAGAATGTGACAGATTGTGTACAGAGACGTGGAAACTCCTGAGCAAGAGCTTGCTTGCACTGATGTGGGCAAGCAGGGACCTGTGGGGCCACACAGAGATGGGCTTGGGGCCCCCAAACAGCCCAACCCAAAACTGCAGTATTGTGCCTCAATGAGCGGTTACCCTGTTCAGCATTTTGGAGGTAGCTCACCCAGAGTCAGCCCCACTGTCTGTGTGGTGACTGTCCAAATCCTTTGCATCATCTCTGGCCCTTCAGCAGATCTGCTCTTATCTATCTATTTCACTTCATCTGCTCCTATCCCTTGATGGGAATTCTCTGCTTCCTTCTGTCCCTGAAGCAATCCCGTGAGACTTAGAAAGAGATGTTCTATTAGCCTTCAGTCCTGGGTAATTTTCACCAGGTGTAATTACAGCCTGACTTCTCTCCATTCCCCCTGAAATTTTGCTTTGAAATTGTCTGACACTGCTTCCTATTAGAAAAGCCATTTTACTTCACTTGGGGTGACTGCACTTCAGAAATGAGTACAGTGATTTCTAAATGCAGCCTGAAAATGCTTTCAGCTAAGGGTTACTCTAGGTTCTTTCTTTATTTTTTTCCAGACAGAATGCAGTAAATTTGTCAGTCAACAAAGGAGATGGGAATTTAGGCTTTATATGTACACATCAGAGAAGAGTCTGACTTATGAAGGGAAAGGTGAAATAATTCCTTCTTCTTTGAAAGCTGACCTTTCCTCCGGCAAGGTAAACCCAATTACAATAACTGCACTGATTTAATTGCAGTACCACTGGGAGCACTCTAAATCTGTAAAATAAATTAGCATAAACACAAAGCACATGACAAGTATATGAGAAAATGTTCCAAATTCTTTCTGTGCAATATTAATATGTTATTTACCAAAGCTGTGAATGAAGGCTCACAAGTGAGGGATGAGTGTTTTTAGCTACATATGACTTGTGATAGTTAAAGAATAAACATTGCTGCTTACTGTGAGGAGGGTGTTCTTTTCAGACAACTTAGTAAAAGAAGAATCTCTACTCCCTGTCCATCATTGAGATTAATTCATATCCTATTACATAAACTTTTTGGAACCATATTTTCTCTATCACCTACGCTTGCAATAGTTTTAGATTTCATGTTGCAATATACAAATTTTAGTTTCTTCCAGAAACTGATCATAAAACTCTTGATAGAAAAGACTGTACAACACATGCAAAGAGATGTGTAGTTACCTTGATCGATAACAAATGGTAATAACAAAAAGTACGAAAAAAGTCAGATAAATGCCTGTGTCTGCAAGTTACTTGCAAGAACAATGCTATGATTATTTCTAAATAAGAAATTACATAAAAGGTGATTTTAGCTTTAAGCTGTTAAAAATGTATTTGTTGATTCTTAAGTCTAACTTCAAGCAAGGCTTGAACTTTAATTATTGCCACTGGGTGAATGCATAATTAATGCAATATGCAGGTAAGGTATTTTCTGATTAAATTCTCTTACAGTTCATTTAGGAAGCCTGTTATTAAACCTAGTTACCAGCATAATGGCTGAGATTGTTATAAATACTTATCATACTAAATCATACCAAATGATATAATGACACATAATCAAGTTAACAAATCAAAACATTTTATCTCTGCGAATGATGTTAATAATGGATTATGTGTGAATATTAACCAGAAAAACTGGACATTCAATGAGTCTCTTCAGGACTGGTTTAATCGCATACAAAATGCCACCTTTTGGATTAATTTATCAGAGGAAATAGAAACTGGTTCCTTTCTGAACCTTTCATTTCCACATCAGCTCATGATTGTGATCAATGTCTATATTGAAGATCATGAAAACTTTTCCATGTGTGTACCAAAGGCAGCTCCTGTCATCACTATTAAGGCCTCCTGGAGAGAGGGGGAGAGGAGCAGGAGCAGCTGGCATAAGCTGTTTAGAAATGCTAGTGGTGTACTTGTGTGTAAGAAATGCTATTTCCTGTACTTATCAGCTGCACAGAGCGTTGGTCAGTCAGTGCTGCTGGGCAGAGCTCAGCAGGCAACAGATGAATACTGAACAGCACCTTTTAGCTCAATGCAATCCAGACACAAACAGATCCTCTCCTTAGTCCCAGGTGTAGCAATGTCTCAGACTTACTGGCTAGAAAGGCTTTCTTACTGCAAGATTCTTAATGCACAGGAGAGTTTTAACAGTAAAGGAGTGCTGGTGCTGAGAGAAAGAATTGCACTTCTGAGTCCCACTTCGGAACACTGAACCCTAGAAAAAGGGGAGAAAAACAGTCTGCTTCAAAGTTCTTACCCACTGATCCAAAACTGCTAAGTACATTTTAATTGTATATTTTTCTAGGAAATGCAAGAACTGAGCTGAATTCCTCACTTCATACCACCACGGAAAGGGACTGGAATTGTTTCAAGTCATGAATAAACAGTGTACCTGCCTGTACTCATATTGTCCACCTTGAAAGTGTCAGAGGTGGAGAACTGTGGGTTTTTTAATGCAGCCTCCATAGTGCTGGAATGGCTCCTGCAGGTGAGACAGGTATGGAACCCTGATTTGGGAGCCCCAAACCAGCCTGGCAGGAGCCTGATGTCTTGTAAGCTGGTAGGCCTGTATAAGCCATTAGCTGAAGAAGAAACTGCAAGGATCGGGTGTAGAGTGTAGGTATGCTCAGCCTATGTTGCTACCTTTGAATGAAAAAATGTGAAACCCCTCGGAGAAGGAGAGGTTATGGTTGCCCAGATGAATTTCTTTGTGTACGGCAATTCAGCTGGCAACAGACATGTTCATAATACAATCAGACAAGTTATAATCTTAATATCCCAACAAAAGCCATTGGGGCTTCCACCCCCAAATCCTGCTCCCCAAAGCAGCATCTGCTATCCACAGTGTTTATCATTGTGTTGCAAGCAGGATGGTAAAGAGAGATGATGCAGGAAGGTCAATGAAAACTTACTTCACAGAGGAGTGTTGCAGCGTGGCATTTGACCTTGATATTTAATTTAAGTATAGCATACGGAATTTGTTTATTTTACCTGTATTATCCCAGGTAAACATACAACTTTGTGCAGGCTGCTTGCCTGTACAAAATCTGTTTGTTTTTGTTGTGTTATCTCTGAGTTTTCATTTACTAGTTTAATACAGGTACCTGTTGTCCTCTCTCTTTCCATCTTTTACATCCCTTTTCCTGTATATGTGTCAGGTATTTTCATCCCAACATTTTTGCAGGAGACAGAAAAAGCAGTACTTCAGAAAATGTTTTATAACTCTGTTTTTATTTTTCTCCCCCAATATGTACTAAAGTAATGAGCTCTCAGAACTCTCTGGCTAAGCTTAATACATAAAAAATGAAAATAATTCAGATTATAAAAAAGGGTCCTGTGCCTCAATAAAACAGTCTATATTAAATTCCCCTGAATTTCTGTGGCCTGTGATTGGTGATTTGGTTATGTCCCTGAAGTAGAGGCTTCAGCTGACCAAGTTTGCTGTGATGGAGGATACTCAGCAGGAAGGTGACCTTTCAGTCACAGCCTTTCTGAGGAAAAGGGCCAATTTGCTGCCTCTGCCTTGCTGAAGACAAGTGAGCCCATCCTGGCAGCCCAGCAGGACTCCTGTTGGGCAAGACAGTGGGAACAGCTCCTCATCCAGCCCGACTGATGGCAAAATAAATGGTCCAGGCTAATGTAGAGGAGAGTTGACTCCATTTCATTTGTAAAGCTTTTGCCTTTGAACTCTCTAATTAAAAGAAAAGTATTTAATATATTGACACAAAGGCAGATACATATTAACATTTCAGAAGGTGATTAAGGGAGCTATCAAGAGGAAGATATTTTAACAGAAACATTTGGAGGTAATGTGTCATTGGAATAGCAGTTCTGCTAAATAGTAGGCATTATTCTCCAGGAGTAAGAGATAATTGCAGCAGCACATACATATTACCTAGTGCACACAGAAAGTCGATTAGCTGATTGTCAGCCTGCTAACTATGTTATCTTATTCATACATTTGCTGCTTTATTAACACTCAGCACGAAGAAAATGGAAATGATACCATAAAATCCTCAGTTTGCATTCAGGTGTGCCAACTTCTATGCCATAAAGTCTGTGTCTGTCAGACATCCATGCTAAAAAGGTCTTGTCTGTGCTGCTTGGGAGCCAAATGCTTTGGGGTTTTATTTCTGCTATAAATCTGCAGAGGAAACATCATTAAAGCTAGCTATTTGTGTAGTCATTTATTGCTCTAACCTGATAGATTGTTCAGCACAACCATAGCTTATTTGGACACATTTGGTATCACTTATCACATGGTCTCTGGCTTCCTAAGCAGAAACAACAAATGAACATTTAAAATTTCAACATTACAATGCAGACATTAGCATTCCTGTCTCTAAGGAGTTTTCTAATGGAGTCAATGCCAGAGACTACAAGAAACTGGTGGGGGAGGCTAGAAAGTGTGTTTGGGAGGTGTTAGGTACTCTGGGGGCAAGCAGTGTTGTACATGTGTCCATCCTACGGTAAAGCAAAGCTTGCTCTTCAGTGAAAATGAGGGATTTATTTAACACTTAGCACGGAGCAAGAGTAAACGCATACACATAATTGCCACACAGAGGTAGCAAATACACTATAAACCCATAGTATAATCTTACTTCACGGTAGCTGAATGCTAGCACATTCAATAGGCAAAGCTGAAGATGACAATGGAGCATATGCACAATTTTAACCTCCAGCATGAACGCACCTTTCATGTGAGCTGGTAAATTCCACTGAGTTTGGCTCTCCGGAGCTGGTGAGCAGCTCTGCTGGCACCTGCTAGCTCTCTCTCTTTCCCTCATTGCTGGTAGGGTTCTGCAGCCTCTTCTGTGGCAGCTGTGGTGATGAGCTGCAGCTGGGCAGGTGCTTTGGTGAGGCAGAGCAAGCTGCTTCCCACCCATGCAGGATCTGTAGCTCTAGCAATGGGGTGTTGTGAGGATGGCTGAGAGAGAGAAAAGAGTATAACAACAACATCATCTCTGGCATTTTGGCTTCGAGGAGTAGTGTGACTATGGAGAAAATTGCCCGATGAACCTGCCAGCTGCACATTGGTTCATTTTGCAGAGTGAGTCTGTTGTGATTGCAGCTTCTCCAGGATAGAACAGCCCTGGAGATTCACCAGAGGTACAAACCAGCCCCTGGTACAGAAATAAGGCTCCAGACACATGACAAGTCTCATGTACATGCTTGGCAGGAATATTTAGTCCAGGACAGCACACTAAATGTCATCTGAATTTAAACTTCCAGATGACATATGCTGAGCAGTGAGGAAATCAGCTGACTGCTTCAATTTACTAATCTGCTCCTACGAGACTGTGCTACTGGTTAATGAAGAAGCAGGCTGTGAAACCTAGGCACAGCATCTGTAAGAATTGCCTTAAGAAGAACAGTTTTATGTGCAAAGAGATACATGGTAGAGAAACAGAATGGAATGTCAGAGGAGGACTCAGCAGGCAGGGATGTCACAGATTGTGGACTTAGGGTGAAGGGGAGGGAGGCAGAGACAAGTCAGTGACTGGCCCAACAAAGGACAAGCACTGTCTACATGGCTTTTGGCTGTGTTTGACTTCCTAGAGGATGCCTGTTGCCTTTGGTAGCTCTGGGCCCTGACTCACCCACATTCTGCTCCTCACCAGCTCTCTTGAGAAAGTCAGTAGGTCAAGTGATCCCTCCTGTGTCCCCATGCTTTGTACAGCCAAGGCTGCAGATCCATGGGCTCACATTTCTCGCTGGATAACGTTTTGGCCTGCAGAAACAGGGAAGTGGGCAACCCTCCTGAATAGAGTGTGTTTTAATGGCCAAAGAGATGAGGCTGGTCAGAGCTCACCCAGGAGCCCCCCAGTGAGGGGCAGCTGTAAGCCCAGGCGGGCAGGCAAAGCCAGCTGGGCAGGAGCAGTGCAAAGGCTGTGCCCTCGCTGGCTTCTTGGTTGGAGCAGCCATTGTGTTGCTGCTCTATGACAGCAGCTCCCAAACATTGCTGCTGTCCAAACACTAGGAAATAAGCTGTGCTAAATTAGCAAGTTATCTCATCAGAAGTCTTCTGCCTTGATTTTGTACATGACATCTGTCATCAAGTATCTTGCAATTTACTATTAGCCCAAACATGAAGCATTTGTAAAATCCCTAGTGATTTACATATCCTATTTCACTACACAACTCAAAAACTTAAGTATACTAATTAAACTTGAAGAAATTAGATAAAATTTTATAGATTTTTGTTTCAATGCTTAGGGTAAAAATCAAAAATCCAATTCCCATTTGTAGTGAAAATGACATCCCAATTTTAACATGTATTTGCCAAGGAAGCACTACAACAGAAAAGCATGAAGTTTTCATTATAACTGATTAAAGTCCAGGGCCAGAACCTCCAAAGAAGACACTTGATCTGCTAGGAAAAGGAGTGTGCCTGCAGAGGACACTTCATTTGTCAGCCCACGTTTCCTCTACTGTTACACAGAAATTCAGTGTAACATAAACCTGTATCTATGTGGTAAAAGGAAAATATGAGAAGAAATAGCTCTGGCTTTAGATCTGAGTGTCTCTTTCCAAGACTTAGCTCTTGGATCTGCCCATGGTTCCCATCTTGTGGTTATTTTAATAAGAAACTGTTTAAACAAAGACTTATGGCAGGAGACCAGGCCTCCCCAGCAGTTAAGTAGAAACTGATGATTTAGAGAAAATTAGGCCAACCCAGTAACTATTGTAGGTAAAAACAGGCTTGCAGAGAAACACTTTGCTGCTGTGGGACATCCGGACAAACCTGTGGTAAAAAGGGTTAAGTAGACTTTTGAAAAGATCTTGAATATAGAGGGAAAGTACCTATCTGTATATATACTGTGTTGCTGGCTGATGTTCTCTTTCCATAACAGGGAATTCCTTGTTTTCACATGGTCACATGGAGAGTTTTCTAGGGAGCCTGGTGTAAGAGCAGGGGATAGAGGCATTAGGTATGTTCAATGCATTCCTTTTACAGCTACCACCTATCTAGCTGAAAGGTTATATTCGTTGTCCCAGCTGTCTCAGCTTTTCCTAATAGGAGAGATGCTCCAGTACCTCCATCACCTTTGGGGCCCTTCATGTCTTCTTGCCAAGTGCTAAAATATTCTCTCATTGCCTTGGAGTCATTCTCATGATCTTTAAGTCTTCTCCCAGAAGCTACTTTGACTCTTCTGCCGCTTCTGTTGTCATGTGAAGCATTCCATGAAGAAACCTGGGATACCAGGTTTCTCAGGCTCTCAGCTTTGTTATTTTGGGCCATTTATTCTTTATAGCTAGTCTGAATCTGGATATATCCTCTTCTAGCTTAAACCCTCTTTTAAACCCTCTTCTAGTTTAAAACCATTACTCCTTGTCATATTGCTACAGACCCTATTAAAAAGTCTGTCTCCATCTTTCTTATAATCCCTTTTAAATTGAAAGGCCACAATAAGATCTCCCTGGAGCCTTCCCTTCTCCTGACTATTAATTTATTCTAGACTTCTAGTCACTCCTTTATATTGTTCAAGCCTTTCCAACAACAGGATAAATCTGTCAATGTGAAGTCCGCAGGACTGTACATAGAGGACAAATAGTACAGAGTTTTCTTAGCCCCCATTGTGGCACATCCTTTTTCCAAGTTTGCATGGATGAACACATCCATCACTTTGCAAAAGAAGTTCCTGAACTGCTCTCAGAAACCCTTTTCCTCAGCAACAAAATGTACCCATCTGTCTCCTCCGCTGTGCGCCTCAGGGTCTGGGCACAAGCTTATTATTCCAGAGCAGGAACTGGTAAACTGCCATGGGGTTATTGCCACGGTATAAAAGCTCTAAGAGAAAAAACGGGTATAATCTTCTAAGTGTGTAATTTTTCTTTACAGGCAGCCATCTGCAGTGGAATGGGTTGTGGGGTGGTTTTCGGTCTCATTTCATGAAAGATGTCAAATTTTGCTTGTGAATCATGCATTCCTCTTTCAGGGATTTATTGTAGTCTTTGCTGTCCCTGGATGTGTTTGTGGAAAGCTAGACCGGTGACTGCTATGAGCCTTGTGATTATGAAGCAAAATTAGTTAAGCAAGAGTCAGTAAACTTCTTTGCTCTCAAGAGCAGCAGGAGGCCCAACAACTTCTTTCAGTTGAAGCTGGCACTGACACCAGGCAAATCCATTCTATGAACAAACAGCAAATCAGTAAAGCATTAAAAGACAAGCATCCAAAACCACTGAGGACAACAGGATTGGGAGGCCAGCATTTCCTTGCATCTGACCTGCAGAGCCCTGAGATCCTCAATGGCATGGCAGTCATTCACAATTATTTTTGCTTGTAGAATGTTGTAGAACAGTTAAAAATTGCTAACAGCTCAGGGAATAGCAAAAGTTGATTTGTTTCTTGTAAATAAAGTACATAAAATGTTTTGCATTGTTACAGTCTGTTTACAGACAGAGTGAAATATTCATCATTAAAATCCAGAAAATATTGGAATGTATCTCAAAAATTATTGTTCTGTTGAAAACTCCCAATGTGCTCTGTGGCATGTATTTTAGCAGAATGATTTTAATGAGAAAAGATGTTGCATCTTTAAAGAGAAACATTCCTTGATCAATATTCCAACAATGACTCTGTCAGAATTTAAAAAAAAAAGTTTTTTCTAATAGGAGAAGAATTCAGAGAGCTTTCCTGCAGAACCCCAAACCATTCTGACCTAGTTTTGCTGGCAGGTAGTGTCCTACCTATGACATATTCTCAGCTTTAGATTAGATAGTTTAGACACAGTTGGAGTAGCTTTGGGACAAATTGTTTTACTTGTGCTTCAGTGTCTGTAACTGTAAGCTGGGGACAATGATGATGAGCTCTTCTGGAGCTTCTTCAACCCTCTCACTGAAAAGTTAAAAATGGGTTCTCACTATTCCTATTAATACTCTTCTGTGATTGATATAAAGGCGAGAATTTTCCCCTATACAGTGCTAGGCCAAGTGTGTTTGAGGCTGTCTTCAGTTCTTGTTCAGTCAGTGGCTTTAGGAGCCTGGGTTCATGCTCTCAGACTTAGCTTTTCATTAGTGTTTCTTTTGATGCAAGCCTGAGAGGGCAGTGACAAGCTTGCTTCAAGTGGGGATGCAGTTCCCTCAGTGCAGCATCTCTTGCAGCCTGCGAGCTCTAACCCTGCTGTACTTGTCCCTGGCAGATAACCTGGTGGCTGGAACAAGCCACAGGAGTTTCATCTCTGCTTTGCTTTCCTCTGGTCCAATGCTGGCTTTGGGAGCCAGCCCTGGAGAAACAAAGAATGTGCAAAATGACTGTCAGCCATACTAACTGTGTCCCCAGCACAGAGATAAATTCTGCTCTTTGTTTTAGTGCCAAGGAGTCATAGGAAGTACAATGCAGAAAACATCTCCCATGATCAGAGCCTGACTCACTGACAGTATCAACCCAGCAGGACCAGAGCATCCCCACCAGCAGTCTGAGCATCGGAAAATGCCAGTGGAGTCAGAAAGACATGACATGCTGATGGGTTGGGCCTAGTGGGTGAAAATGGGAAATGAAGAAATAAGAAATTACTAAATATAGCTTATTTACAAAGTGAAGTACAAAAGATGGACATTTCTATGCCAGATGCATATTTACATGTATATATAGAATTTGTAGGTGTACAATTGATATATATATGTGTTTGTGTATGTGTACATTTACTAAGTATAGCTAAATGTTAGTAACATGAATACTAAAATCATTATGGCACTAGAAAAATCCCCACAGAAGCACTTCTCTAGCTGCTGTGAGACAGAAATGGCTGATCTCCTGCTGGGTTTACACTGCCTAAATATAGCTCAAAAGATGTTTCTGACACACTTGTCTCTCTTCTTGGTTGTCAAACGTACTCTGAGTAAGAGTACCCTGGAGAAAGGGGTTTCTGTGCTCTCAACACACAGGCCTATTTCCCGTGAAGTAAGTGGGAAAGCAGCCTTGAAGAATGTGAGTCATCAGATCTGTCAAGCTGAAACCACTAGGTAGAGACAAGGCAGATGGAGATGCAAATGCAATTCAGGCTGAAGAGACATTTAAAAAATGAAGCATTGCCTCATCTTTCTTGTCTTTGGTCATTCAGTTTAAGTAAGTCCCGTTTGGTGGGTAGGACACTAAAATTTTCCTTTCAGTTCAGCAGAGCAGTGTTTGCTATGTGCCTGCATCAGGTATCTACCCCTACATCAGCCAAGATTTTGCTGTTGCTCCCTGCTTGTTTGGTCAGTGAAATACCATGTCAGGGCCACCATCCAGCCCTTAGCAAGCAGATACTGTGCTAACACTCAGAGTTGGGGGCTCGACATCGGCGGCCTCCAGCTTGGGGAATACATTAGTGCAAACCTGCTGGACACAACACATAAAGATGAGCAAAGTGGGGGTTCTCTCAGTTTAGCTTATCCTGGGGATGAGGAAAGACATATGGTTTCCTTTCTTTCTTTAAGTAGGTCCAGTCAGGTCTGATATTGATTTCTATGAGGGCAGCAACAGATCCGAAATCAATAGGAACCAGCAGTATCACAGAGAATGAGTTTGTTCACACAGACTTGAGTCCTGCTCTTGAATGAATAGGCAACATGTGAACCTTGGTGGGCAACTCTTCCTAGGAAACACCACCCTCATCAGATCAGAAAGGGTACATGCCTGAGAACCCAGTCCTGCATTTTCTGCATAATGAAATTATTGAATTTTGCAGTTTTCAAAACACTACACAAAGTTCAGATCCTTAGTTTTGAGACAATCTGCTTTGCCTGACACTGGCACTTAATACATTGGTGTACCACTTCAGCTACAGACCTGTACAGCTGACCTATGTAATTGTACCAAGTGGAGAGTGAATGGGCAACCCCAAGGATCCCCCGACACACCTGTAACACTGTCAGCTGAGCTGCTGCAACCAGCAAGAAATTCACCACACTGTCTACTGACAATTGAAAGTACAGTGACATAAGAGACTTACGTCACCTTAAAACTGGCCTCAGGGTCCTATTCTTTCACCTTGCTTTTATTAACAAGTTCATGATTGTCTTATGGCAATTTTCCATAATTTTTTCTAATTATTTATTGGTGTCTAACAAGTTCTGAACTATAATGGTTCTAATTCATCTGAAAAATTGCAGTGGGGCATTTGACTTGTCTCCAGCATCTACATACCATTGCTTTCAGGTGACTCTGCGTGACTGGCAGTAACCATCAGGCCAGGCACAGACCTTGCCTGCAATCCTGTCACAGGTGATGCACACTCCTGTACCTTGGGTGTAATGAGACCTATGCTATGCAGATGCAGATTTGTTATTTAAAGTCACACCAGTGCCTTTTCCCAGGGCTGGAAGGAGACAAGCCAACAGGAGCCATTGCAGTCCTATCTCCCAGTAGCCCAGGGACGAGTTCCATGTCCCCCATCAGCTCCATGCTGCACTTCTCCGAGACCTTGGGGTGTTACAGACAGGTCCTCCAGCTGTCCCCAACCCTCTGTCCTGTCTGCAGTACCTGTCCTGTGCTTGCTGCCATTATGGTATTGGGCTGCTCAGGCCAAAGAGGCAGTGCAGCTGGGCACAACTGAAGGAATGTAAGGGGAAATGGTAGCTTTACATTATGTAAATTACACGTCCTGCATACTGCTTATCATAAAATCCCCATTGTATGTAGCTGTGTGTGATGGACAGAACTTTGCTTGGATGGGCTGGTTGAGCCCTGCTATTGTTTCTCTGTGACTGATAACCTGTGACTGATGTCTTAAACAGAGCATTTTTGTGTCAGATAAGGGAATAGGCTGTTAAGAAGCATATCCTGCAGAGGTGGGATAATGCTTTTTGTCATACCAATTTCCTCTCCCTCAATAAGGCTGACAGTGTAAAACTCCCTCCCAGGGGAGGCATTGGACATTTACACACAGGCCTGAAGGTATTCCTCCCTAAGGAGGTACAACTGACACAGTTAGAAGCAGGGCCAAAGCAGCAGTTTTGTCATTAGAAGGGGCCACAAACCATCAAAAGACCCCTGAAGAAAACCCCATCCTCCCAGGGGGAAGTACTGGGGCATTCCCATATAAGCCTGAAAGTATATAAGCTGTCAAACTCCTTGTTGTGTGTGTCCTGACCCCAAGAGATCAAGCCTGCCATGATGACTCCAACCATGGACATCGAAATTGCAACAATGAAGTCTTCTTGCTGGATCCACCTGCAGTGACATCTTTCCTCCCCACTATCTACTCCTGTCCTTTCCTTCTCTTTCTTTCTTCTCCTTATATATTTTCTTCATCATATTTTTATAATTGTATGGAGAAGAACCAAAATGGCTACATACCTCCTTTCCAGTGCAACCAAATTGTTTTAAAATAAACTTGCCTCATTGTCTCCTGTACACTAGTCTTTCAGTGTCATTTCACTCTAATCCACCCCAAGGGATCTATTGACAAGAACCTCAGTTACCCTGCTTTAGAGGTGGGTTGTAACACTAAGCTAGGAAGTAGTACACATTAAAATATTCAGAATAATAGGCATTTATTTTCAGTGCTATTTTCATTAAATATTGGTATAATATATCCATGTCTGAGGTAATAAATTAAAAATAAACTCAAGATTTCAGTCCCATATTTGTGCTGCATATTTTTTTCTACCATTATACATAATTTTGAAGCAAACACACACAGTCTGTAATTCTGAATGCAGCTAGGAATATTACTTTAACACAGTCACTTTTTGTTTCACTATAATTTTGCTGAGAATGGTTATTGCATGATACACTTTTAATAGACGTTTTAGTTATACTAGAGTTTTCTATTAAATCACACATACCGTAATTATAGGAAGATGGGCATGAAGATGTGCTTTGAGCCAAGGATGGCAAATACTGAATCAGTGACAGCACATACTGCAGGATTATTGTCTGCCTGCACTAGAGCCCAGATCCAGCAAAGCCATTTCACTGTGTGCTTAGCTTTAGACATGAGTCATTTCAGTGTCATCCATGGCCTTAATTTTTGCTGAATCAAGGACTAGCCAAATCTGCAGAACTAAATTCATAGACTTCTTTAACTGTGTGTTATTTGAAAACAGGTTTGCTGGTTTCATATTTTGTAAGATATTTTGTAATGACTTCCGTAAGATTTTTTGTATCAGTGAAGCACCCATGAAAGTTTCTAACCTGGTTCATAAATACACTATGAAAAAATAAGCAGCTACAATGACTCTCTTCTACACATTTTGTTAAAAGTAACAACTGGTTTGAAAAGTTATTAAAGTAATTTTTTCCATGGTAAAATATATTTAAAAAAATAAACTCTTAATTTAATCATCTTCCATCAAACATATAAGCATGTTAAAGGGCGGGGCATACTTCAGGTATTTTCATTTATAAATGCAAGAGATTGAGTGTATCAATCTTTTTGCACTTAAATGCTGGTGGTAGTAAGGCCCTTTCAGCTAAGTCTCCATCAAGCCCAACATCAGTGAGCTAAAGAAACAAACAAACACAAATTTTCCTTGCACACAATTTTTCATAATCCTGAATTAAAAAAAAGAAAAAATCCTCCCTGCTTAGAAAACAACTCTTATTTAAGTGCCGCCATTAAAAAAGTATACCTCACCTCCATATTAACTTTAATCAGTGATTCTGACTGCAAAGGATTCAAACACTCACTAAAATTACTATGGCATGCCATTAGACTCTTAACGTTCATAAATTGTGCTAATTCCCATTTAAATCAGGAAGCTATAGTTTAGAGTTAGAGCTAATGGTTGTCTTAGTGTTAAAGGTCTATTTCCACCAGATTTTCTTTATTCTATTTTGCAAATGACTGACAGTGCTTATGATGTGATCCTGAAGAACCGTTTGGTGTTATTACCAGAAGCTATAGTCTGTGAGAGAACTCTCCATGCTCATGCAGTGAGTGGCATTGCTGGGGGACCATGGCCTGCGCTGCCGGGGGCCCGAGGCCGCCTGGGGCCCTCAGTACTCCACCGAGCTCACGATTGCCATTGGCTCGTCAAACGTCGCCAGCCTGATCTGCTTCGGGGTGGGGATGGAGAGCATCTCCCCGGTGTCAGTCGGTGAGTGAATCCCATTGTCCATTATGTTTGAAACCTCCTCCTCATGGTCCTCGTACAGCGTGTTGATGTGCAGCAAAGGGTGGGCTGGGTTGCAGCTCAGTGCAGGTGTGGGCTCTGGCTTGACCTGGTTCAGAGCCATACTGGTGGCAGCAGCAGTTGTGGCTATGTGGTTGTGGTTACACGTGACGAAAGCTGCAGCAGCAGGCACAGTTCTGCATGTCTCAGATGAGTATAGGATCTCTTTTGCAGGATGAGGGGTGTCTACAAGAGAACAAAACAGACAGATAAAGGACAAGTAGTCTTTCACCATTCCAGTCCATCAGTGAGGAGTGTCCTGAACCAACAGAAGTCATTGGCAGTTCTGCCAGTGATTTCAGTGGGATCAGAAGTGGATCCCAAACTGAATTTTCTTGAGACCCTTTGAGAAATCCAAACAGGACTTCTTCAAAACAACAGGGTTGTATGCTCAGGGAAACAGGACAAACAAGAAATGGGGTTTGTAAATCTCGCTCTTTTTTTATGCATGCTCATGCTTCCTTATGTGAAGGGTATTTTTGTAAAATGAAGAAAATAAACAACTGAAAAATATATTTATTCCCCTCTACAGTCTGGCCAGTGCTTTTTAAACATTATGATTTAATGTTTTGACAAGTGTAATGACTACTGAAATCCGCAGGATGGAATACAAAAGGCACTCATATTTTCAATGTGAAAAATCAGTGGTTACACATTGTAAGCCACTTGTCTTTAGAAATAACTCAGCAATTTGACGTAAACTGAAATCTCTTTCCAGAAATTATAAGTCTACCTTACCTGATGGACTGCAATGTAGGTCTAACTCAAAAACGAAGTTGAAAATTTTTAATACGAACGGGGAGTCACAGAACCCCAAAACTCCAGTAATTATTTTTTGCCCTTAAAATATTCAAGCACTAATTTAGATGACGGTAATTGAGACCAGAAAACCCCAGTAGTTTCGAGGAGTTGAACAGATAAGGAATGCTGTAGAATAGCTCACATGCATATTGGGGAGTTGGAGGGCTCTAAGGAGCGTAGGGATTTGGAAGTGACAGAAACTTTTATACCTCAAATCACTTCTTTGCTGGGCAGTGGGGTGACGGTAGATGTCAGTCTGTCGAAGCCCAGAGGGAGGTCTTAGCTTGTAATGAGATGAGAGCCATTGCTTTAAGTACATACAGATTTTTCTGTAACTTCAACTGCATAGTGCTTCTTTCTTATGTCAGTAGCTTACAAAAATAAACAAGAAGATATCTGTCTATCAGTTTATCTACTGATCTATCACTTTTCTTAATGTTCAAATGGCTTTCCTCATCACTAGCACCTAGCAGTTATTGACGTATTTGAAACACTCCTTTGAGTTAATAAAGGGACAGGTTTTACAAGACACACAGAGGAAACAGAAGCACAGAAAGAGCATCTCCTGTGAGGCCACATGGGAAGGGAATGGCAGAAATCCTGAATTCCTGACCAGCACCCATACTTCAGACCATCCATCCTCTGGTCCACATAAGCCACAGGGAAATTTAAAGTGTGTGTGAAGAACAATGTCAATGAGCTGAGTTTTGATTTTCTAGGTGACAAACATATGTCAACCCCTAAGAGTTCGTAGTTTAAGAGATTTTTTTTCCACAGGCAGCTTTAACTGCCATTAGTAGTCTCCCACACACTCCTAAGGGGCTATTACTGCTCAGAGTACTGGTCATCTATCATGGCAGTTTCCATATGACTTGAAAATAAAGCAGATTTGAAATGTGCCAGGTGCTGGTGGAGCAGGAAGGGTATCATGGAAGCCAAATGTTCCTCATTTCCTTGGCAAGACATGACCACATCTGTAGTTGTGAAAACCTGCTTACGTTTGAAACATTACCCACACCAACAGCCTGCAGCCTATTTTCTACAGCTCTACCTGTAATAATCCTTACCCTCCATATAGTTATAGTTAAAGAGAGAGAACCTCTAATTCTGAGGCCTGCAAGCCCTGAGATTACTAGCTATCCCCAAATCTAGCAAGGTAGGTCAAACAGTTCCAATAAACTCTGAGTTCCTTAAAATTGCTATGTAAATTATGGTCTGTGGAGGTGGTATGGGCATTATGGCATACTGTACCTTTGAGAGAGGAGGTAACATGCACTACAACATTCTCTTCCTGGTTTAAAAATCCACCCTCTTGGCTTTTTGACGTAGGCATCGAGGGGATGGCTTGAACCTCTGGCTTGGGTTTTTTGCTACTAAGTATATATGGATGAACATCCAAGGAAAAGTGCCGTGTGTGCTTTTTTTCACTGCTTGTGCTTGGGATGGCGTTTGGCTCGCTCTTATGAGCAGAGGATTGCTGTGAGGTTTTTGCAGCAGACTCCAATAAAGGAGCTATAAGGCTGTCTGTTGCTGTTTTTCTCCGCACAGGCTTCGGTTTATCAGGTTTATGGTTCTCAACCTTCATAATGGCTAACTGCTCCTTGAATGGCTGGGGAAGGGGATTGGTAGTTGGGATCCATTTCATCTTCTTCCTTGGTCTCTTAATGATGAGCTGCTCATTAGAATCGATGTCTGCTGGATCAACACTTGGGTCTATGGTTTGAATCCCTGAATCACGCATGGTTGGAGTGGCATCGTGGTTGGACTGGGCCAATGCTGCGAGCAGCTGGCGCACCACATTGTCGTACATCAGATCGCTTTCATTTGTAATGAAATCCAGACGGTTCAATGATTTTATGTGGTCCCTATTTTCATTACAAAACATGGCCAAAATATTGATATCACAAAACTGGGACTTCTGCCACTGTTTCTTGGTCTTTATTCCAACTTTGTTCAGTTTATCAAATATGAAGTTAGACTTGCGAAATATGAAGAGGTGAATCAAGTTGATGAGGATTATCAAGTTCATGAAGCAGAGGAGAACGATATCTACACCAGCGATAATCCGCTGGAGCTGGACAGACGGCAGTTTACAGTTCACTCTAATGTGCAATTTGGAGCTGCTCGTTTTGTCTGGAGGCTCACCTAGTGCACATGTAAATTCATTTTGCTTCTGTGTAGCATAGTAGGTGGATAAGTACGTGATTGGTATGATGCTTAAAAAGATGATGAACAGATGTCTTGCAAGATAAAGCTTAGCTAAAAAGTTACTTCGTCCTCTTCTTTCCAGATATTTCTCAAACAAGTTCTGCTCAGGGCTTTTTTCCTTCTCTGCGTTCTCAATGATTTCTCTTTTCTCTCTCTCAGTTATCCCTGGGCCTTTGGACTGAATCTGTTTCTCTATTTTTGGTGCCCGCCCTTCAGCTGCACGGTGGTAGCAGTTATCGATCTCCTGAAGCAAAAAATTAAGCTCTGAAGTCAGTCGAGTGGAGGCCAGAAATTCCCAGCCCAGAGCTGGAATGTACATTATCCCAGCAAACGCCAGCAGTGCATAAGGAAGGAACTTATGCTCAAACAAGGAGGGCCAGTGGCTGGCATCAACTCCTGGCAAGGCATCTTTTAATTCTGTCCAACAATATCCTCTGGCATACAAGGCTTGATCGCGGGTGAAGTTGTGTGGTGTGTAACAGTATATTGGCTCCTCTGTATAACAGAGAGAAAAGTCACTGCTGTGCATTTAACCTACAAAAGGAGCTCTGGAAAATAAACATTTCAAATTATATCAATTTTATTTTACTGTATCTTTACATGACCATTAAGCCCTCCACATCTATTAGCCAGCTTAGGCTGCACACATCTTCAAAAGCCCTAAGGCAAAACTATTTTCCTGAAAGTTTTAGAATGAACCTGAGTTAGAAATGTCAGCAAGAAATACACATTTTGGTTTAATTACCTCTCTGAAAAATATCCCAAGCAACTGTGATGTGAACTCTGTAAAGCTAAAAGACCTGATATTCACTACAAAGTCAGCAGCTGAAGTGTTCCATGCAAATGCTGAAATTTAGATGAAATTTAAACTTCATCCCAGATAAACATTCTTCTAAACAGAAAAAAGTTAGATGTAGCTTAAGGCAATATTTTTATTAATTATTAATGAAGTCAACTCATTTGATATGCTAGAAAAAAATGAAACTCGAGACATACAAGGATTTAATCAACTGTATCCCTCTCAGCTAACATTCTTGAATTAAAGTGTGACTGACCAGGATAGAATCTGGTGTGTTAGGTATTTATCGGTATGAAAATTTAATGCTACATTTGAAACCGTAACATTGGGTTTTTTACACTGTGTGTAATTAAATGCAACTTGCCATCTGATAGTATTATGGAAGAAACAAATACTGTGGATCAAGAAAGAAATGAGACAACGTAATGGAAGAAAAAGTATAGCAAGGATTATTAAATACAGTGATGCAATGTTTCTCTCAGGAAATGTTTAAATCATATTCTGCTGGAAGGTGAAAAGGTTTAGCAAAGGAAATTACACCACATACTTGTACATTTTAACTCTCCTTGCTAAACATTTGTATTTTACCATCATCATCAGGATGTTGAGATAAAGGGACTTTTGTCCTGACCCAGCAGATAAATTATGTTCTTATATGATCAAATTTTTTTCTAGCAATACATGAAAGAAAGAGAGAAAAACTTGAGAAAGCTAAAGCAGCATTACTTTCCCAAAGAACAATGACCATTATGAAAACACCTTATTCACAGAGGAAGACCATGACTTCATGTTTTGACAGGTAGAACAAAAAGAATATATTTTATAGTGTTCTGGTACACCTTTAAAAAACTTCCCAGAATGAGACCCACATGAGGAGGCATGTTCTCTTGACTTGAGAATTGGTCAAGTACACCAAGCCTGCTCCAGCTCCGAATGTGGGCCACAATTCAGATCAAGAACAGCTTCCTGGAAGAACATCATGGCACTGTTCTCTTAGTAATAAAAATAGAAACAAATAATATCATATTGATAACAATAAACAGAATATTCAAAATTAATAGACAGGCAACGCCCCCTAAGCTTTCTGGCTTAACAAATGACTCCTTTACTTGACCAGTTACTTTTCACACGTGAGCAAATCAAAAGTTAGTTCTTTGGTGTGGAGGTATAAACGACCTCTTCCATGACCTAGAGAGATTTACATGCTGAGAACTGCACAAAAATTGTCATTTTAAAAAAAAAGTGATTCAGTGAGGATTCTTTTCTAAAAATACTACCAACTTAAAGAGAGTTAACAGAATAAATGCTGCTACTCAAGACAGCATGTAAAGTGAGTAAGCCCTGCAAATTCTTTAATATCGCTTTTGAAGACTATATTAAAATGATCTAACTTCAGTCTCAGAGGAGAGCATAAAGCACTCCCATTTAGACTATTTTTGTGTACTTACAGATGTGTGCTACAAGAAAAAGGCTCACTGACTCCCTTGGTATCGGTAATTACATGCCCTCCCAATGCTACCCATGGAGGGATGGATACAAAAATTTAATCTCCTACTATCAAAGATTTACTGTAGAATTCCCCAGCAGACCAAACGGATTTCTGTTTCTATGTAAAAATGTTCCCATGGGTAAAAAAAAAGGCAAAGCAGCATGCTATGTTTCTCATAAGCAGAAATTTTTTGAATTGGGTACCCCTAAGCCCAGCAGAACTTTCCAATATGAGTTTCAAACCAAGCCTCCTGTGGCATACATGGGTTCATTTCTTCTAGGCCACAAATACTTGGGGAAACAGCAGCAAGTATTCCTACAAATCAGCCATAAGGATTATTTTTGGATTCATGCATTAGTTGCTACTATCAACTAAACTGAATAGTTCTTTCAGTTTTCTTCACTGAGACCCGAATGCTAGGGTGACTTTTGCAAAAACTGCATACATATACAACAACAATCCAATATATTTTTCTTTTATAAATGAAAAAAAGAAACAATTGAAAGTGTCTTAACATTTACATTTACATTGGACAGATCATTGGGAGACTAACTTTGTACTCTTATTCCTTGCCACTGCTTTGGTGAAAAAAGTCCGAAGAGCTTTACAACTCCAGTTTGGATTGACTAGCTGCATTACAGGCTACAAAATGAGGCTGTCCCAACCAGTGGGAAAAGCAAATGTCATTTTACAAGAATTTGTTCTCGTTTCCTCTGTTAAACATGTTTTTTTCAATTGCCTGTGTGATTGTAAAAGAGCTCTAATTTATTTGGCCAGCTGAGCATGGTGTCCCACTCTTACTCAATGTTTTGTACCTTGTTGATACTAGTCTAGAATTTTCTTTGCATATTTGTAAAATTGGCATGATTTTCATTGTACGACATGTAAATCCCAAGATCCTTCAGATGTAAATCAATCCTCTGTGGCGTCAGTGGGACTTCTGATAACTGATTGAAGTGGAAGCAGTGGGGTTAAAATGCAATTTTATTCAAACAGTATTTTCTAATATAGAATCATAGAATCACAAATTGGTTTGGGCTGGAACGGATCTTAAAGATCATCTAGTCCCAGCCCCCTCCATGGGTAGGGACACCTTCCACTACACCAGGCTACTCAAAACCCCATCCAGCCTTGCCCTGAACACTTCCTGGGATGGGGCTGCCAGACTCTCTTGGCATTACCTTGGAGCCGTATTCACTGTCAGAGAATGCCATAAATTTTGGTAAAGTTATTCCACAGGGATATTTAGCTTAACCCTCTCATCATAGGACTTGACTCACAAAACATAGCATCAGACCTGGAAGCTCATTCTTCTAGAAAATGATCCAGACAATGGAGAAGAGAGGAATTCCCTTCCGAATTGATTCAAAGCAGAAGACTCACTTAGCTGTTGCCTGGACAGAGAACCCATCCCTCTTCATTGACAAGAGGCTGCCAAGCAGGATCCACACCAACTTTTGAGTTAGCTTTTGTGAATGTTACTTCTTAGGCAACGGCAGCATCTAACCTGGCATTTAAAAAACACCCTGAAGGTGTTTGATACAGGTATGGAACTGTTCTCTACAGCCACCCATGTCCACCATTAATTATTGAAAAAAAAAAGCACCATATCAATAACTAATCCTGTTTGTTATGAAAGCTGGCAATAACACATAGCTGGATCTTAACATGCAGATCTGATGAGGACAGCAGAGGAACAAGTTGTTCTCACAAATATAACTCACTTAGCTGTGAGACCCTTGCTTAAACCAGTTTCAAGAAGGCACAGCAGATTTTTTTTTGTTTTACAATGTTCTCCTATTAGTAAGTATTGTTTAGGAAAAGTTGTAGTGGTGTTAAAATCATAGCTCTGATGTTGGATCATGCAATATAAAAAATGTATTTCCTTTTAACTTTTTACTCATAAATATAGAAAGTTTCTACTGATACACTTCTTTCACCCTGAAAACTCTTAAGCAGTTCATGAAGGTCCTTTTTCATATAATTATTCCAGCCACCATGAAACACAGCTTTTTCCTGAGATGCTGCAGTTCAATTGCATATGGCATAACTGTTCAATTGTGTAGGAAAATACAGTGGAGTAAGGTGTTGCAAAGAAAATTTTTTAAAAGCTTAGGGAGCACTATTATGGCTGAGTGGATTGGTCATCCTCTCAATGTTGTCTAGTCTAAAGCCCGTAAGAATAATCTGTCCCTCTGCTCCTTGAAAGCTATATTCCTAATAATTACTACATGGGAAAAAACCAAACTCTTTGTTGGTAATATATTATGGTCTTTTTTATACTAACGTAGGCATAAACATGCAAACTAAGAAGCTTCACTTCTCTTTTTTCAATATGTCAGATGTTTTCAACAATTGTACATGAATACATTTTATCCTGTTCACTATGCACCTAAGTAGCTTCTAGAAATCCACACAACTATCCTCTAGGACAAGGAATGAGAGAGATCTCACTGCATTTTTCAGTCATGCAATCAAGATGCAATAATCAACACAGATTTACTTAGTTGTGTAATATAACTGATTGTGTTATGCCAGCTGAGTTTTTTCACATGCTCCATTTGCACCATCTCATCTCATCATTTCAAGTATTACTTAAATGGAGAGAAGTGACTTGCAGGAGGTACTGTGGTACAGAAGTCACACCTCAGGGGAATGAAAGTGTATGGCTGCAGAAGACACTCAAGGTGGAGGGAGTGATGAAGGAAGGGTCTGTGCTCAAAAAAAAATCTTTAGAAAGAATCTAAACAGACAGTATGGAAAGCAGTGAAGTCAAAGTACTGAAGCTAGGAACTGTCAACTCTGCTGCTTTTAGAAAAGGCTTGGAGAAATGCCTGTGGGCTTCCTGCAGGCACACACTCCCATTCCTACTGCTCCCAATCCAAGGTCAGCCACCTCCTTCCAGTGGTTTCCCAGCCTCCGTATACTTTAGTGCACATTCAACTGCACTCTTTGAGAGGCCCTGAATTAAAGACCCCTTTTCAGGCTGCAAGTGCTAGGCATGAAAATATGTTAGAAAAATAAATCTCCTGCTATATTTCAAACTGGAGTTATAATACTCCAGGTTCTGGACTCCTCAGGAAAGGGGCTGGAATGCTGAGGTTTGGGGTTGGAACCCTTGTAAAACTTCCCACTACAGAAATGAATCTCAGATCTGGAAACAGATTTACCAATGGAAAAATCTGATGACCGGTGCTCCTACACTATTTCCTGAAGTTATACCCCAATGCAGAATCATAGAAATGCCGAGTCCCATATCCCACTCAAAGGAGGGCCAGGACTGATTTCAGACCAGCTGGATAAGGGTTTTGTCAGTCTGAAAACCTCCAAAGACTGAGGCTACTCAACCTGCCTGTGCATCCTGCTCAGGCAGAGACAACACCTGATTGCTCTCAAAGTGAATTTTCATCTTCTTTAGGTCATGTCCAGCAAGAATGGCTGATCCATGCAGCATTAATTTTTAAAATTTTTGAGAAATGGTCATTTCCAAAAATGAATGCAATTGCCAGTTGCACTAAGAACACATCAAGTAAAATATGGCTAGAAGGCTATCAGGGACATACACGTGGCTAGAGCTCAGGCCTCAGTACTGCATCTCAGTCGAAGGAAGAGATGGCAGAAGCACAGTTCACCAAGGAAGCCATGTGTGGGGGTGGGGGTGTGTGCACACACTTGTGTATTTGCCCATCTCTAACAAGAAACACTTTGCAAGAAATGTGACCTGGCTTCCTGGTTTATGGTACCCTGAAATGACACTGTCAAGCAGATACGGTGAAACTGTAGATACGCATCATTCTCCATTGTCTAGGCCAAGTTAAGATTTTACAAGTGTTCCTGGGAAAGCAAGTGAATTGCATCTAATTCATTCACTCACCACTTAAAGATAGCAATGACAATCTCTTTGTATTCAACACTGTAAAAAGTCAGACTTGCTCCTGAAAAGACTTAAACAACTGCATGCATTGGGCATTCCCCTTAAGTCAATGTGATTACTCACAGTGCATAAAATCTGGCACATGCATCTCTCTTGGAAGAACTGATGCTGTAGTTCTAAAGCTTCTAAAATATTATTATGAGCAAAAGTTATTTAAGTAAATGTGGACAACACATTTAGAGTGCTTTGGTAGGCATTACAAAGAAAATAAAATATTAATAATAAACAATATATGCTCCTACATAACAGGGTAAATGATTTTTCATACCTACTGCATTCCCAATGGAATAAAGTATATTTGCTCAAAGCAAAATATAAACCATGATAACAAATTATATATGCCTCCTTTGACCTCCAGCTTTTAGAACTTACTCTAGAAAAAGAAATCACACCTCATTAATCTTCCCATTGAAATGCATGATTTTAGCATTCCAGTGCAGTAATTGAGTAACACAGAAGAAACAGTAAAATCTTCCAAAGGCAGACAGAAAAAAATGAAACAGTTCTCAGAAAATATAATTCAAAAGTGAAAAAAAAGAGATGAAAATTCTTGTGCTTGCTACACCAAGGCAAAGTATGCCTCTTGTGTGAAGATTTCTTCAAGGATCTAGTAAGCATTCAGCGTGACTGCCATTACCCCACACTGGGTATAGTGTCACACACAAGTGCCTAAACACTCATGCTGGAGACCCAAGCTAAGTATCAGATAAGTATATTGATAAGTATACTTACTGAGCTAAATATACTACAGACTCACCCTAGCCTAGTGCTTCCTAGCAGGTGGCATTCTGCCCTCTTGAAGAGAGCTGATAAATCATCCTCCTACCTTGCCCAACCTGCCTGTGAAGATAAGCTGGCAATCCAGTCAAGATCTCTGAAGCACTCCTTGTGCAATCCTCTCCACTTGTCTCTAAGGAAAAATTCGGTGTTTAGGTAGAATCTCTGAATCTCCCTGTCCATCAGTTCCCAGTACACGCATTTCTAACAGACAAAATAAATTAGAAACTCCCTGAATTCAGCAATAAATGCCAGTATTTAGCAAGTGTATTCCTTATCATACTGCTTTGTGGCACATATATGTAAGCAATCTGACATACATGCCTCATTCATCTTGGGTACTAAAAGGATTGCACAAGAAAGCAGGTAGCAAACTGTTTATTTTTAGAAAGAGAAATAATTTATTTAGTACTTTTTCAGCAATTTTTAAATGGAAAAGAAGAAATGTCCTGGATCCTCTTCTCTCTGGAAAAAATGAATAAAAAACATGTATGTTACTGAGGCTGAAAATGCAGTCTAAGAAAGTAAAATATTATCTAAAGAGTATACATGTCTTCCATCCCAGTCACAGTGTCCACAATGAATATGTAACTCTGCTTTGAATGACTTTAACAAATGCTAGCTAATACCCAAATTAACTGTCAGCAAAAGGAAAATCTCACTTAATTTAACTAGTTTATTTCAACTACTTTATTTAAAGGGTATTCAAAGGTTAGAAATTAGCATAGTGTAAGGATGGATCGCTGAAATGACTTCTGTGTATCAACTATAGTCATACAGTCCTATTTAACTCACTGAATTTACTCATATGAATGAGAAAACATCCATCAAACTAAGCCTTAACTTAGCAAGCTAACTATTAAGAATTACTAGTTTTACTGAAATGAAAAGACAATACCTTTACCTTTCTTAGGGAATATTCTTTCCAAATCTGAATATAGGTTCCATGCCCATGAAGTCTTCCTAAGGTACAAATTTCTCCATGATGAGCAAGGTAAGGTAAGCCTTTTTTGCCCAATCTCTGAAACCACTTGTCCTGTTTAAGAAAAAAATCTTGAAAAGAAAGTCCCTAAAAAAATGAGATAGGAAACCATTGCTGCTATTAGATTTTATTGGCCTATTGCTGCTATTAGAGTTTATTGGCCTACTCTATAAGGATTAGTCATAATGAGTGAGATGTAGATAAGCAATTTCAAAGACTGATAGGTAATGGGTCACCCACCCACAAGGGTAACTGCAGTGCAAGGGTAGCAGTAGGTCTTGTATTTCTAAATTGGGTCTTTTTGCCTTGCAGGACTACTGCTTGAACTGCATATATTTTGGATCTGTAGAATCAATGAATTAACAATGCACTTTCCTAGTGTATATATAAATTTACAGAATCTTATTCCCTGTATGTAACAGACATTGGCTTGTCTAAAAGTAGCTAGTATGCTCACCCTTACCTGCAATCTGAGGCTTAATGCTTTGGTACACCTACCCAGGTTAGTCAGGAGAAAAAGATACCTACTTCTGCTTGTCTGGTATGTTGGAAACAGCAACTGTTATGTGGAAGGTGCAGAAACACTTAAATGAAATCCCTTAGGCTGCTCCTATAGAGGAATGTTCCCTCAATAATGAGCTGCCGTCTACCATGTGGTGGCCATGCAGCACGGTGGTAAAGTCACTGAAAAGAGAGTTTATTTATAGTGACTGGACTATTGATGCCAAGATTTGAGGGAAGAATTTAAAGGAAAGTACTAATCTAAATATAATTAATGAAATTCAGCTATGCAGACAGTCCTACAAAAGAGATCTGAATAACATTTACTTCTAAATTGGGTGCTTACATGAGGAGGTGAGTGGAATTTCAGTGATGTACAGATCTTCTGCACAGGAGAGGCAGTAAGGTATGAAAATAATGTTTTAATGTTTTGCAAAGGTCAAAAATTGCCCTCTAGAGATGGAACCCCAAAGCAACTACATGCACTCAGACAGTATGATAATGTGAACTGCAGTAATACCTGAACTGCAAGAATAAATGCTGAAGTGAAATGAATCATGAAAATCCAGTGAAACTGATGATACATGAACAATGGTGGCTTCTTAAATCAAGGGTCAAGTACAAAATACAACCATAGGAAGCAACAGGAAACAGCAGGTTCTATTGCATTATTGTTATTTAATGACAAGAAATTAAAAAGATGACTTGTATTAAGTACCTCTTGGCATAAATACAGCACCCAGAAAAGTTCATATTGAAAAAGAAGAAAAAGACCAACAGTTAACTCATTAGGTAATAACATTATTTTAATAACATCGTATTTAGAGGGCAGAGATGGCTGGTCTGCTGCTTTTGGAAAACTGGTTCCTCCACGTGTAGAGAAATTGGGCTCTGTGAAGCATCAGAACTGTTTTGATTCACCACAGCACAGACAGAAGAATTCACCACCCGAGGCTCCCAGGGGCTCTGCCAGTTCCAGTGTGGAGGTCTCCTGACCTCCTGAAGAAAACATGGATCTTAGAGAAGATAAGGTACCTCAACCTCAAAATGTGAAATAATTACTTCATCACAAAACTAAAATGCTCCAGAAATAGTCACTGAGCTCTGAGCTGCAAAAACCACACCACACATCTCAGCACTTGGCTACAGCCCTACTCCAGGAACTTTGAGTCTGCATGACAGGCTTGGTGCCACTAGAGAAATGCAAACAAATCCCCAAAACTTGCTATCATAATGAACAGCTGCATTTCCCCATTCAAATGCAAGACTATAATACATGCTGGGGACAAAATCCCCAATGATGTAAATATATGCCCTGATTTCAATGTTTTTCTTAGAATAAATCATGTACCATGTGAAAAAAAAAGGAATCTACAAGAATCATGCTGGTCTACTGTGAAATTATTCGGCTTTTGTAATTAAACATGTATAGGGTGTCCACTGCAGCTATTTTTAATACTGAGAGAACCCAAGGAACTCAGTGATGATGCAGATTCTTCCTGAAGATTTTTACAGCTCTAAGAAACCACACAAGCCGAAATTTCCTCTATGTCATGGACACATGATTTCTATCTAGTTTAGAGACAACAAAGAGCTGCAAATATTTCAGGGTAACTTTGAAAAACAGTCTTGACCTTACTTATTTATTCACAAGGTTTCCTCTCGACAAAGGTGAATAAATTAAGTAGCTCTTAAACAAAAATATTTTTGACCATCTGTTCAAATCTGTTGGTTATCTGAAAGCATGTAGTAAGCTAAAATTCATCCATATTTTGGACTCTTCCCACATATGACACTTGAAAAAATGATGGGGTTAATAATGTAAACAGGGTCATTAAACACATAAAAAATGATGATGTATGTGTGTTGATGAAGTCTGCACAATGGAATTTATGACAAAGAAAAATATCTGCAGTCGCTAGGAACTGCAGTGGAGTGATTACACAGGTATGGTTCATGCATTTCCTCAAGAATACCTTTCTATTTACCATTCACCTGTGTAACTGCAAATCTTTAAAAGATCAAAACTCACAGAGTCCCAGTTAGTGTACCTTGTGCACACCTTGTGTTTGTATGTGTGTAAACTGCCCTTATCCTTTGGGAAAAATTCCATCAGCAATGCGAACAGCCAGCAGCCGAGCTGTAGCCAGCCTGTGGGTGCTTGTATCATTTCAGTCCTTTTTAAAAATACATGCCAAGAAAGCACTTAAGTGGTACTGTGATACTCCTTAAATTCTCTTTTCTCTGCTAATATCACCTCAGAAACAATTTCTGCACTGGTGTCATCAGTTTGTCACACACTAAACAATCTGGCTCTGTACTCTTAGCACTAACAGTAGTCACTTGGGAAAATGCCATCTTCACTTTCTTTAAGTGCAGTTGGAGGGAAAAAATGGAAAGTAAGATCAAAAGCCATCTATTAAGTAAGTCGCCTAAGTAAGCATATGTAAATATCCTGCCACGATTTGAAACAGAAGTGCAAATTAGAAAAGTTGCCCAGAAATACAAAATAAAACTCCAACTCATTATATAAAAATCTGACATACACTATTTCAAACATACTGTGAAAAGTGAAAAAGACATTGAACTCATGCATAATCTGTATTACACAGTAACGTAAGCATTGCTTAGGCAAATGATTACAAATCAGAAAATAAAATGTAAAACTCTGAACTGACACTTCAGTCATTCAACTTACTGTTTCCTTCCATTGTTTTCTTATGAAAATTTTCTAACATAAGGATGGTAGAAGGCTGAACTATGTAACTGCTAAGAGGCACAGAAGTACAGTATTTTTGAGCAACTTTTTTTGTATTTTGTAGGTACTGTTTTAAGAACCTAGCAAGAAAACCAATGCCAAAGTTTGGCTTTTGACTAAAGTATAAAAATCAACTGGGTGAAGGCTTTGCTTTATTTTAATAAACTACTGGCATTTAACAGCTTTGCTGGGAAAAGTAAACATGATTGCAAGATAGAAAGAATAAGTCCTTGTGAATAGAAAGTATGAAACACTGTACAAGAGGGATATGACTTAGCAATACCTTGATAACATCAGTTTGGAAACCAAAGTACTTCAATATTGTGAAGAAAAAACAACAAAACCAGCAACGTAATCTTCTTTGGAACCCACCATGCTCTAGTCCCTTACAGAGAGAACTTCCCACATACATTATTGATGGAGTTGCTTCTGAACCCAGCACAACACTGAACTGGAATATCTAAACCACTCACTAAAAACGTTAAGCGATACAAAAAAACTAAGCAGCACATCATGAAAGTCAAGTGTCTCTTAATCTACTGGATTATAGGACGGTGTTTTGGAAGTTCAGCAAATGCCATGAGCCACTCACTACAAAAGACTCCACCCACTGCCTTTTGTAGCACCACTGCCAGCCACGGAGGACAGGATACAGCCCTTGCTGACCCAGCAATATCCTACTTGTGGTTGTGGCTTGTGTGTACAGTACCATGGCAAAAACAGGCAGAGTGAAGGATAAAAAACACATGGAACATCAAACAGACCCACTTCAAACTGGCAGTGAATGTTGCAGTCTAATACTCCACGTTCTGGGCATTTTGGAAAGGAAGTGAAAATGGAAAGGCAGTGTACTGCTGGACTAATCCTGTTTATCTGTATCCATACCACTCCAGACTGATCGTGCCTTGGCAGGAGATACTGAAACATTATAACTAAAAACCACTTCTGAAAACTAACACAGACCATAACTGGACTAAGACTACATACCTTAAATCCCTACCTTATAACAGTTAATTGCAAGTTTGGTGTTTTACCATTTCTTTCACTAAATATTAACCTAAGGCTGACTAAGGTTAACAAAGAAATGCTTTCAATAAAAAGAACCCCAAAACCTTTATTGTAAGAAAGGGAACAATCCAGCAGGCTTCAATGCAGCTAAAATGGAAAGACAAAAGTGACAACCTATACTTGCAGATGTAGAACTTGCTTTACCACCAGGCAGTACCTGGTATAGTCACCTATTCATGCACTGGGACAGTGTGGTACCATCAAATCTGAACTCTCCATTCATACTGGCTGTATTTTACTTCTGGTTTGCACAGGAATAACTAACTGCTAGGAAATAAAAAGCTAGGTAAGAGAAATCAAACCTCTACAAAGTCAAATACAAGCATGGACCTCTGCAAAGCACTGCATATACATCTGCGTGAGTGCTCCAGAAGATGCCTAAGACTATATAGGGTGTGATGGGGGTTATGTCACTGCTCTGCCAGAATTTCAAACACATTTGCTCTCATATTTAATAAAAAATGTAGTTGTTATCTTTAAAGCAGTAATTTTGAAACAAAAACAGAGCAAATGAAAGTTTTTTTGGGACCACCAACTGCATGCGTTGTTACCCTCAACAAGGACACTGCTATAGGAGAGGTTTCCTTTAGCTTGTGCTGCCTTCTGTAGTCAGGGCCACCAGGGCTGAGAGCCCTGTGACTCCAGGAAACCAGAAAACTCATACTTAAATACAGATTCCATCCACTAAGTGAGAAAAAAAAGCCTCAAAAACTTTATTATCCTCAAGGTCATCATACACTGGCCTCTAAATAGAGGATATGCCAGTTTTTTACAAAGTCTGTTCATGGGTGAGTTTTAGAAAGGGAAGTAATATTAATTCTTCTTTTCTGAGTGCTCATGTGGGCTTCCTTTGTGTTGGGCAGCTGAATATCGCTCCTAAATGACTTTATGATGATCTTATGCTCAGTATAAATATGGCTCAAGGATTTATTTAAATTAACTTTCTGGGGCTGTCCTTTCTGGAATCACACTGGTTTGCTTGAAAGACAAAGGAGACTTAGGAGACTCAGAAATGACAGTGTAGGAGGTTAGCTACATGACTTTCTTTCTTCCTGTGAAAAAAATTTAGGAAGTGGGGGCCGGTGCAAAAATCACATCTTACTTCAGCCACCAGAGTGAACTCTTGTCCCCATTGAAATCAATGGTCAAACTCTTACTGCCTCCTTTGCAACCTGAATTTAACTTTCAGGAGCACATCCTAGTAGTGTGTCTGCCCTTTGCCTTCCTTCTGCAGAGAGCTCAGTTTCACCCCAAATACACTGCCATCTAGTAGTGAAGCATGAAAACAAAATCTTATCTCCCAATATATTTTAGCTACGTTACAGATTCATTTAAATGGCAAAAGCACCCCAAGGGTGACAGCCCCTTTCTTCACCTTGAGTCAGACTGTAAGGACACCAAGCATCCAAGGCTGCATGATGTGGAGCGTGGCCAGCATGCTGAGAGCCCTCTACTCTGTTCTCATGAGACTCCACTTCCAGTCCTGCATCCAGCTCTGGAACCCTCTGCACAGAAAAGATCTGCCTGAGTGAGACCAGAGGAGGACCACAAAAATGATCAGAGGGATGGAGAAGTTCTATGACCAGTTGAGAGAGTTGGGGTTGTTCAGCCTGGAAAAGAAAAGATTCCAGGAAGACCTTACTGAGACCTTTCACTACTTAAAGGGGGCTTTTGAGAATGATGGGGACAGACTTTTTAGCAGGGCCTGAATCACAGGACAGTGGTTTTAAACTGGAAAAAGGTAGCTTTAGATTGGACACAAAGAAGAAATTCTTTACTGTGAGCATGGTGAGACAGTGGAACAGACTGTCCAGAGAAGTTGTGGATGTCCCATCTCTTCAAGGAACTGTTCAAGGCCAGGCTGGACAGGGCTTTGAGAAGCCTGGTCTAATAGAAGGTGTCTATGTCCGTGGCAGAGAGTTGTACTAGAGATGATCTTTAAAGTACCTTCCAACCCATCCTATGACTTTATGACACATGTAATAGAAAAAAAGCACAATATCTAATTTAAAGTCTTTTGTAACACATTAAGTTCAGATGAATTGTGATTTTTTCAGAATATCGGCATAGTATCTGCTAAACAATTAGGTCTTGCCTCTTATGCTACTAAAACAGTCATTTGTCACTTAATTTCTCCAAAGAGATGTAAAGATCAGAACACTCCAATTCAAGGGCAAACAAATCACTTACATGAAGAGCACATGCATTTACCTAAACAATGACTTTGCCTATGGCACTAAAACAACATAATTAACTAAATAACTTTATCTTCAGCCACAGGCAAAATACAGTATACAATATATTATACAACAGACATAATGATTTTTAAGATTGTCAATTACAATCTTTTAAATAAACACCATGCTCTTTCTTTGTCCTCTGTTGTAGGGCTGAACTCTGCTTTCACATGTGCTTCCCTGCAGCCTCTGGCGCCAAAAGACTTACTGAGGACTCCCAAGCTTCCCATGGTGATGTGCTGCCTTCTGCACACCTGATGGGGAGGACACCCACCCTGCTTGGCTAAGCAATTCTCACTACACTTGTTGGACAGACTGTACAGTTGGTCTTGACTGCACTTCAAACTACATTTTGCACACACATAAACTCAAAGGTCAATCAGTGAAATAAGAGGCTCTTATCTCCTCTACCCATTGATCTTGTTCACAAGAAGAACTCATGAGAGTTCTTCCAATCCTCAGCAAAAAAGTTGTGTGAGAAACCACTGCTTTTAGACAACTACATTTTAATTTTTCAAGTACACACACCATTGTTCCAGAAGCTTTACCTATACTGATTAAGTAAGATGGTATAGACCCCATAAAAGGGGTTGTTTTCAGTTTAGTGGTATCTTGATGGTATCTTCACATGGCTTGCACTGGATATCATTAACAGAATGAGGAATAATGGCAAGGATCAGATAAGCACACAAGGGCCCAAAGCAAAGTTTGAGAAGCTACTATGATACTCACAACCAAGGGGCAGTAGGTACCTTACTCAATTTCATCAGCAAAGTTCATACTTGCATAGCTATTATTTAAACTGCACAGAAGGAGCAGTATCCAAAGCAAACAAAGTTAGATTATTTTCAAGATCAGTGACAGTGTAGAGGTGAAACAACACAAACTGTAGAATCACTAATAAGCATGAATCCAGCTGAACTACTGTTATTACCTGGGTCAGTATCTCTGGACAAGCATGACTTAGTAAAGAAGTCCAAGTAAATGCTGTTTTGTTAAAAGAGCAACATCTGATTAAGATCACATTAAAATTAATTTAAGTTTTGCTCTTGAACTCTGTGGAAGCAGGATTGCATTCACTAATTGTGAACTCTTTGACTCTAGCCTAAAAGTATCTATTTAGTTTTATTAGCTCCTTGGAGTTTTTCTATTACATTCTCGTGTCCGTAATTTTTTCCTTTTTCTCATATTATTTTTCTAACGGCAGACCATCTGAACAAACATGACATCGTATGAGAGAAGAACATTATCCCATGTTTTCCCAGAGACATAAGGGCATTTTCTGTGTTACCTTGTAAGTTTTGTCCTGGCAGGACACAAGAGGCTACTGCTCTCTATTTTACTGGGTCAAATCAGCATATGCAGCCCATAAGTAAACATAAGTGATATTGCTTCTGAAAAACAAATCTGGAACACAACTGTCAGCCTAGAGAGTAGTCTTCCACAGCACAAAATAAACTCAACAGCAGAAATATAGGCAGATGCGAGCAAATTCAACAGGCACTCTTTCTTCTCTATACGTGTGGACCACAGTTTAACCTTGCAGAGAGACACCCACTGTATAAATCTGAGTCTCAGACTCGATACTTCCTCCACAATCTGCAGTCTCAGATGACTTGTTCATATGGAGCAAGTTACTACTGTCTGACCAAGCAGTGAGTCATTAAAGGGCTTCTGCTAGGAATCTTGCACTATGTCAAGGAACACACATGAAGGGGGCATGACCTTGCCTGCATCCAAGGTTGTCTTCAGGCCTACTGAGGTTCAAATCTGTACATCTCAAACAGTATGGAAGTATATATGTAAGTTTGCACTCCCATGAGCTGCTGTAGGATTGCCTTTTTATTAGCTTAGTTTTCTATAGAGGAAGGGATCACAAAACTTTTGCATTCCACAGAGGATCCTGAAAGATGACCTTGAAACCTGTCTTTCAGTTGCTATGAAGAGTCGGTTTTCACATGCCCTGTAAACATGGTTTCTCCAAGATACCTCCAGAAGACCATCCAAAAGATGAGGTTCTTATTAATGGTGGCTGAAGATCTTGAGCTACATAACTGTATTTTTTAAAAAAACTGAGGCAGACTGAAAAGGTTTTAACTATAATTAAGAAAAATCTCCAGACTCCATTTGCAAGCAGTTATTCTTCTAGGTGATTTAACTTTACCTCGTAATGAAAACAAGTATTAAGGATATTAAGTGTTGGAAGTCAATCCCAAAGCAGCATGCAAAGCAAGAGCCTGATCCTGAATGTTTAAACTGGTTAAATACAGCCAATTCTCACCAACCTCACAAGCTACAGACTGCCAGGTCAGTCCTGTATATTAAAGCACTAATAATTTCCCATGGATCTTCAGCATGGAGCTTCAAGGGACATTAAAAGCAGTCATGCACTGGCAGCTATACTCATCAAGCCTATAATCCACACAGCAAAACAATGTTTACATATGCGCTAGTGGCCCAAAAGGTGTCCTAACAGTTTACTGGATCAGTAATTTTCAAGGCTCACCAAAACTTGACCTTCTGAGACTGGTGGTGATGGGCACTCAAACCAGGCTTTTTAAACTGTTACCAGCTTATGCAAGATGTCGGCCCTCAGCAGAAACAGACACCAGTGATTTCCACCATCACAATAAGGCAAAGCACACTGCATGTGGCTCCATATATAGTATCAGTCTCCATGAAAGCATCAGCCTCTCCCAGTTGATACACACTGTACATGCCTGAAGTAACATCAGGACAACGCCTGACATCAGCCAGCATCCAGCTGAGGACCTGTTCAGGATCCACCTCAAGAAGCATCAGCCCGCTGTGTCACCCATGCCAGCTCTCTGCTGCTGCTGGGCAATGGACAACTCCCTATGCTACTGCTGCCTGCAGGGCAGTGACCCGGGGCTGCTCACCAACGGGGGTGGCTGGAGACCCCTCCCCACTGCTCGCCCAAGGCGAGAAGCAGCAGTTGTCCCCGTCAGGGAGCGGCCAGGACAGCGACAGCACTGCCCTGCCCGCCAAGACGAGCGGCAGTGGCCGCCTCCCCAGCACAGGTGGCTCTTAGGCAGTGGCCGACCTGCCGCTGTCCCCACCCGCTAAGGCGAGAGCTGGCTGACATCTCTCAGCACCAGTGGTCTCGTTTAGCAGCCACTGGGACACGACCCTGCCCGTCCTGCCGCCCTTACCGGCAAAGTTCTTGGTGAAGACGAGGGTGACGAGGAGGATGGGGATGAGGACGGTCCCGATGGTGACCACGCGGTCGAAGGGCAGCTCCAGCTTCAGCTGGAGGAGCAGAGCCGCCAGCGCGCCCGCCTTGTCATCCTGCTGTCCCGGCAGGATGAGCTCCTTCAGCTTCTCGCCCGCCAGCAGCGCCGTGGCCATGTCGGGGTGGTTATCGATTATGTGTTGCATAAGCGGCGGCGGCGGGCGGCCTCACGCCGCCGGGCTTCCCCGGGGACGGGCGGCGCCCGCCCGGCCTGCGGGGACAACACCGACAGCGGTGACGGCGGGGCCGCGGCCGGGCTGCGCTGCCGCAGCGGCACCGTGCGCTCCCCCGGCGGCCCCGCGCAGCCCCCGCGCCGCCGCGGGCAGCGCTGCGAGCGGCCCGGCCGGCCAAGACCCCGGCGGCAGCGGCGGCAGGAGCAGCAGCAGCAGCTGTGCGGCGCACGGCAGCCTCCCGCTCCCCGCAGCCGTGCGGAGCCGTACCACGAGAGGCGGGCGGCGACACGAGATGACAGCCCGGCGACAGCTGTGCCATTAAACGCTGCCTCTGCTCCGCAACCCGCGCTGTGCAACAGCGGCGCAGCAGCCATGCAGCCGGGCAGACCCGAGCTGCCTCCCCAAGTGATGCAGAGAAGGAAGGGGGCATTTACCTGGCTGCTTCGGTTCCCTCGGCTCCCGGGAGATGGTGAACAAAACCGATGGCCGGTACAGAAGAGCGGAAGCCGAAAATAAACTTACACTGGACCTTCCTTCCGAAAAAAGGTCCCTGCACCACCACAAGTAATGAAATCGCTCCGGGTTCGGAGCGGGAGGTGGATGATGTGCTGATGCTGGTTACAGCAGCGGGCGGCTGGCGCTCGCATGGAAATGCCCGCCTGCACCGAGCAGCGGTAACGCGCGGAGCAGTTCGACAAGGGGCTCGCAGCCGTGGGGAGGAGGAAGCGGCGACAGCAGTCCGGAATGAACTGCGGGCGCGCAGGGGTCCCTTAGGGCATGGCAGCGAGCGGCGGGAGGCTGCGGCGGGAGCGGCGCGGCGCAGCCCATGCGGCCCCGGCGCAACACGTCCCGCCCGGGCCCCGCGCGAGCCGCCGCGCCCGCGCATGCGCCGGAGAGCGGCGGGCAGCGCTGGCCCTGGGAAGGGCTGGGACACGGCCCGGAGGGACACGGCAGGGACACGGAGGCATCGGGACGGCCGCTCCCGGCAGGAGGAGGCGCGGGCTCCCTCCCCTCTCCTCCCCGCAGCGTGCACAGGGGAGCTCAGGCCCGACTACGCGGAGGCTCCCGCGCCTCCGAGATAGGGCGAGTAGTGGTGAAGGAAAGGGAAACCCTCACCCAAGCGGGCCCTGAAGTCTTGGATCTGCGGGCACGTCAGGATTTACGTGCTGCCATTACAAAGCCCTTCCAGATGCTTTTTAAAGCACATGTGGGATTGGCCACACCTGTAAAACGGCCTAAGAGCAGAGTACTTGACGAACATGCAGAGGCCAGCCTTGACCCCCAGCCTCGGATGTTGTCCAGACATGTGTCTTCACAGAGATGGCCAGATCTTACTGTCCTTCTCTGGAACAGGCTGAGAATGGAGCACGCATTAACACTCTGGGAAAAACCTGGACCACACAGCATCAAAGGAGGCCGTATGTGCTGCATCATAGCCGGCAGCAATGGTGTTCAGAGCTCCAGGTCACAGATACTCCTTCTTGATCTGTTTATGGATTTTTTATTTAACAGTAGTTAGATGAAAACCAGAGAGAAACTTAAACAAATATTGCTGATATTTCTCTCAAAGACTTGCAGCTGTCATCTGCAACTCACACGAGTAAGGCAGGGCCTTTTATCTTCACCTTGAAATTTTCGTTTCCCTGGTCACTGTGAACAATATGATGGTTGTGTTTATTATTCAAGTTTAAATATTGGATGCAAGCTTTAAATAATACTTCTTGGCAGGGGTCCTTCCATCCAGGCAAGAACGTAATGAGCAAGGCAAGAGGGGTGTCCTGATGGTGCCTGAGGAAGGGTCCCAGGCAGCAGACACAAAGCTGTCCGTGCCACAGGCTCCTGAAGGGTATGGAAGATCAGAAGGCAGTAGAGCCTAAACCTGAACCTGTCACCATCACTTGTTTCATTTTCCCTGCTTCTAATCCTCCATGGGCTCTGCCTCTGTTGGTTTTCTGTAAGGACTGACACGCACTGTCTGCCTCACAGGTGGAAGGCAGGGATCCCCTTGTCCAGGTACTGTGGGGTAGTGCAGCAGAGAGTTCTGGGTCACCAGCTGTACCCCAGGCAGGAGAGCAGGTAGGAGGCAGATCACTGAGGATCTTGGTGTGGTGAACTTGGGAAGAGAGTACAGCCTGTGTTATTCTCACACCTGAGAACAAGTGAGGACATTTCTGGGTCAGGCTCCAAGCCTCAATAATCCCAGCTATCTGTGATGAGGGATAGATGTATCAACTTCTCTTGCTCTAGCTGTATTTGGGCTACATGTGTATTTTATCAGCCCCTAATATACCAGCTTTCCATTTCAACAACAAAGAACCAAAATACCTTATGCACTTGTTACTGCTGCTGCCAGAGGGATGATAACGAGCATGGCAGACTGACAGCCTGAGCCAGTACAGCTGATGTGCAAAACTTTCACTCAGACTTTCAATATCGTAATCGTTTCACCATGATTTGTCTGCCGTTGGCAATCTTGTCCTGCTCCTTGAGACTGTGGCTGAAAGACCACTTTTCTAATTCTCATTATGTCATCTCCTTTTTGAATCCTCTTTTGCCCATCCAGTTATTTAATTCAAAACAAGCTGCTTGCTTTTTGTTTTCAGAGACTGCCTGTGGTATTTCTCCTATCTTCCCCTACCTAAGCCCTTAGCATTTGTCTGCTATCTAGATGCTGACTCTTGATGCTTCCTCATGTTTTTCCATGAAGAAATAATGCCAGCTCTAGTAACCATTTCCGAGGAAGCTTGGTGTAAACATCTATAAATTTTAAGAACTTAGGAGCAGCCATCTAGTCCCTTATGTCTCCAAATGTGGCTGCAACTTGTCAATTAAGGAAGTGTTAAAATGAGGTAGCCTGTGTTGATGCATTTTCCCTAACTGTTCCAGCTTCCAACAATGTTGAGAGAATTTTCTGAGCTTGTGGTACTTTGGTAACCCCCAAAAGGTCTCAGGATATTTTTTCTGGTCTCCTGTTGAGAATGTGCAAATTTCTGGCATCCACAGCCTCTTTATTAAGGAATTCCAAAGGCCTACAGCCTGTTGTATCAAACCCACCTTGTTCTGTTTGCTTCAAATGTAATCAAATCATTAGAGGGGCCCCTATGGGACCATATCTGGATCACTCCCTACCCATATTTTCCATGATGCACACACTCCTGTAGATATCTATTATATCTTCCCCCTAAATTGTATCTAGTTCCACATTTAATATGCAAAGCATAGAAGAATAACCATAAATCAGAACTCTGCTTTTAAAATAAATATGACATCCATGAGTGATTAAAATTTCTCTTATGAAGCTTGCTTCATTATAATACCATTATTCAATTTAATCATATTGATTTCGTAGTCCTGCCTTGCAAGATTATGTCTGTACAGAAAGCCAAAGAGACAGGCAAGATGCAACAGTACTGTCAGACCAAAACATGGGTAAACACAAACCTGCAGTAAGGCAGAGAGTGGAACATAGAAAATTACTGTCACAATTTACAGACAAACACCATAGCCAAGTTTCTGAGCAATAACATGCTGGCATGTACACTGCTGGGTGATCTAGACAATTATCAAGCTGTGATAATATTCCTGTGCTAATAAATATTTCAAAAGTTGCTGGTAGGGTTAGAAGTTGATTTACAGATCAAAGTGGAAAGTCATGTGAAGGAATTCTAGTTAATTCTAACAAAAGATAAATAAAGGAATATTATTTTTAGTTCAAATAAATCACTTGTTGTTATCACTGATAATTGAAGGTAAAGCGTGTGTCTTTTTTAAGTCTTGTTCTCTCCAGGTCTGAAGGCTCAGAAATTCAAAAGCAAATGAGAAAAAGTGAGAGACTGATTTCAAGTTCTGACAGGGACACTTGCAGCACCTTAGAATTTAACTTCTAAGTAGAGGGCACCTAGAATTTAACTTCTAAGCACCTCTAGATGCGGTGTGAGATTTATCTATTCAAACATGAAGTCACCTGAGCGAGATATTGCAGAGAACTATTCCTGAATCCCGTAGGAGGAGAAACAGCTAAATGTAACAGTGCACTTCATGTGACCAAACGTAGATGTTCTCTTCCAAATGAGATGAATAATTTACACATTGTAGGTGTCCAGAATTTACACATGAATCCCACTCACTGTCTCTTATATTACAGCTTGCCCTAGCTTAGCCATTTCCCCACGGGTGACTGTGTGCTGTCCTTGTCCTTATCAGTTCCCAGTCACTTGAGAATTGCTGCCTTTTAATTTGAAGGCTTTAACATTGGTTATGCTACCATGAATCCTTCATGCAGTTCCTCACGATGAATATATGGAAAGGATGCAGCTTCCCTGCAACTGTCAAGGAGCAGCAGAACTGGGAAGCACTTGTGGACCATTTCTTGCCTTCAGCCAAGGCTGTGACTCAAATCCACATGGTCTTTACCCCATCAGCCCACCCTGGGAATCACATCACTCAGCCTGGAGGTGGTGTGGCCCTGGACAGACCAGCGGACTCCCGTGGTGGCAGGGATGCTGTCACTAGTGCAGGTGTGCAGTCAGTGCTGCCATGGCTGTGCAGCTGCTGCTGCAGGTGCTGTCTGTGCGAGCAGCAGTCACACCTTTGGTGAGTGCAGCAGTGCCTCTGCAGAATGCTCCCAGTGATACAAGACTCTGCAGGGTTGGAAATGGCAACTGGCAGATGGCAGGGAGCTGTGACAGTGGATCTTAGCACAGAGGTGATGGTTTTGGTGGTAAAGTGAAGTGAGATGCCAGATGATAGTGAAAAGCGGCAACTGGCAATGCAGCCTGGCATTTTGGCAGGAACAGGAGGCTCTGTGCTCTCTGATAAGAAAAAGTGACTCTTAACAGCAAGATACAGTTGCTGACATTGATGAAGTATTTTTTTCTGCAATGCACATCTCCTTGCTAGAGGGTCTCTTCTGGGGTTGTTTAGAGCAGAAGAGACCATTTCGGATTCAATGAACATCTAGTCCCACTGCCTGACCACTTTGGGGCTGACCAGAAGTTAAAGCACATTGTTAAATGCATTGTCAAAAAACCTCTAAAACACTAACAGGCTTGGGGCATCCACCACCTCTCTAGGAAGCCTGTGCCAGTGTTTTACCACCATCTCAGTAAAGAAATCCTTCCTAAAGTCCAGTCAAAATCTCACCTGGTGTGGCTCTGAACCACTCCCATGGGACCTATCATTAGACGCCATGGAGAAGGGATCAATGTCTCCTTCACCTACTTGCCTCAGTAGCAATGAGGTCACATTTCAACCTTCTTTTCTCCAAACTAGACAGGCCTGAAGTACTCAGCTGCTCCTCAAAGGACATTCCTTCCAGCCTTACTGTGAGCCAGAGGCTCAAACATTGGGCTTCAAAACCAGCTAACACCACCATGGGAACCTGGAGGGTAATTGAAGCTGTTCAAGGGCAAAGAGATTGTGTAAGCAGAAAGTGGGTTATTCTGTTGCTCTGGTATGCAAGCTGTCTCTGCATAAATCAAGAAACTGCTTGGCTTAAATAGCTAGTAGGGAAGTCAAGGCTAAATTAAGATAACATATTTCTGTTAAAAAACCATATGGTATAGAGGAAATGTAACCAGCTTGAATGAAAGGGTCTGAAGGGAGTCTTGGGAGTATCTAGGTAACAGTATTAGCAATACCACATTGTATCAAAATTGCCTAGATAACAGTGTTAGACATACCAAATTTGGGTGTGGATATAGCAGAACTGGGACCAGTGAGGAAAAAATAATTAGAAGCAAGTCATTAAATAGGTCCCATTTATCTGGGAGGATCCTAGGCAAAGAAAGAGAGGTGCAGGGTTGGTGAAAAGGTACGCTCAGGAAAATAACCACTAGGAATTAAATAGGGAAAAAAGCCCAGGAAATAATTTAAAAAACAGACATTAGGTATATTCCTGTGAAGAACAAAGAGGGACAAGATATTCTGGTTGTAGAAGTGTGAATACCTCCTGTGGTAAAGCTAATCTGTGACCCCAGGTCCCCCAGGGATGGTGGACAATACCCCTGAGACAACCTGCTGCACTCTCATCAGGTCTATGCCCAAAAGACTTGGTGTGCAAGGGTGGGATGAGAAGGAATAGGCTTGTGCCCTAATAGTAAGTGGAAAAGGGAAGGGAATTGTAGCGTGATAGAGCTTGCATGGGAATGATATGATTTCTTCGTGAATTGTGTATTAGTAGTACTAGTAACAGGTAGCATAATTGTAACTCAAAATTGTTATGCTTGTAGTGATACAGTTGTGAGTGAGTCCTGCTCATATGAGACATTTGTTCATTAGCCAGTTAAGGTGGTATCAGTTTCTTAAAGGTGTGCAGATTAATCAAAAGACATTAGGTTACGTATCAGATCTCCAGTTTAAAGGGGCAGAGTCAGACACACAAGATAGCACAATCATTATTTTAAAAGTTATTTTATACGCAAAAAGCTAAAACCATTTCATTTCCTCAAGACTGATTATCCACCACAATGAAGAAAATGAAATAAGGAGTACTTCTGTGTCCTGTGATGTGGGGCTTTTCCAGCATTGGTCTTTTTTTCCTGCTGTCATTATGACACTGATCATTGTGGAACCAAGACAGCTTGCAGTGGTGCAAGCCCAGAGCAGACAGTCAGACTGCAGCTGCATACGGATTGCTCATGGCAGGAAATGCCATGAGTGTTAGAAAGGCTGGCACGGTAGTGCATGGGACCTAGAGATGGCATCACCAATGGGAGACTGAAGAGATATTCAGACAGAGCCACTGAAAGTACAGAAACAAATACCATGGGAAGAAAACCCCAAGAAAACAGCATCTTAAGAACTTATTTTAATTTAATTTTGGCAATTTGTATTACTTCAGAGGAGACTAAAGCCATAAATGTATTGCATATTTGTGCTGGTTTTGGCTGGGATAGAGTGAATTATCTTCACAGTAGCTAGTAAAGGGCTCTGGCTTAGATCTGTGTTGAAAACGATGTTGATAACACTGGGATGTTTTAGCAGTTGCTTACAGAGAGTCAAGGCCTTTTCCCTTCTCATACTGCCCCACCAGCAAGGAGGCTGGGGGAGCACAAGGAGTTGGGAAGGAACACAGCCAGGACAGCTGACACCAAGTGACCCAAGGGATATGGCAGACCATATGGCATCGTGCTCAGTATATAAAACTGGGGGGAGAAGGAGGAAGGGGAGGCCATTTGGACTGATCGCATTTGTCTTCCCAAGTCATTGTTACATGTGATGGGGCTCTGCCCTCCTGGGGATGTCTGAACACCTGCCTGCCCATGGGAAGTAGCAAATGAATTCCTTGCTTTGCTTGTGTGCACGGCTTTTGCTGTACCTTTTAAACTGTCTTTATCTTAACCCATGAGTCTTCTCACTGTGACTCTTCCAAATGTCTCCCTCATCCCACTGGGGGAGTCAGTGAGTGGCTGCAGGGGCATTAGCTGCCAGCTGGGGTTAAACCATGGCAATAACGACTTAAGGGTGTCTTTATACTTGTATCTTTCTGTTGACAGAGCACAGCTTGTTTCTTGTTTTAGTGTCTTGCTTCAAAATTTTAAATTCTGACAAAAGAAAGCAAAGCACACACTGAACACTTCGCTCTCAGTACAGACTGCAATCAGCAACATTCTTTGAAATTCCACTCTGAAGCTTGCAAAGCAAAGGCTTCATTCTGTCAGGCAGTGGTATTAAATATCACATGGAAGGCAGTCATAATTCCAGTCCACTGTAGCAAGGAGCATTTAAACTTGAAGTAAACTCATAATGCAAGTGAACAAGGAAGCACAGATGATATGATGATGGTTCTTTTTGTTAAGCCCTAAGTGAAGGGATAAGAGCCCTGATACCTGCTCCTAGTCCTGCTTCTTTGAGCATCACAAGCTAAAATACACAAATGTAATTTGAAGCCAAGGAACAAAACTCTCCAAAACTCATAAACTGCTGGGAGTCCTCATCTTGCTATACTACACACAGGTCCCCTATAGCTTGTCCCCTCTCCCTGGTCCCATTAATCTTGCACTGTGCTGCACTCTGGCTCTGCTTCAACAAGGCAGACAGAGAACACCATTGCTGTAGCCTATTTCATAGCATGATTAGGCATTTTATTGAGAACTACAGATTCAAATTCTTCAGGCTGAAGAGGACTCAGATTTTTCACTTCCAGGGAGTGCTCTAACCCCTAGGATATCACACTATCTCCTCTGCTACTGGATTTCAGAATTTTCAATGAAAAATAAAGGAAAATGCTAATGCAGTTTTATATTTGCTCAGAGCATTCTGTTATGCTCAATTATTGTCGTGCTATTTCTGTTCTTTGGCATTCAAATAAATGGTATATTAAGAGGAAGAAAGGTTTTAACCCTGTATCTTGGCATACAGAAGTATTACTGGAAGGATTTCTTCTCTTGCATGTTTATTAAGGAATTCTAGTGTGGTGGGTTCTGGAGGGAACTCTGAGATCTGCAAGATAAGCTGTGCTGCCAGAAGGCTGAGCATCCTGCTGCCACCCAGGAGTGGATTTAGGAAGAGAGCTGTGGAACATTCTGCCGCAGAGGCAAAAGAGAGAGGCTATGTTCCAGAAGGCAGAGAAAGGTAGGACAGAAAAGAGAACTTCACACAGGTTTGTGGAATAAGGAGTTTTCTTGCAGGTTTGGGATGCTGTACAGGGTTATGAGTACACAGCTCCCCTCTCCCTGTGGTAGGGGACTGACCTGTCTTATTCTGGAGAGAGGCAGGTGCTTTTCACTGCAAACATTCCTTTGCAGATGCTTAACAGGGAGTTAATCTGGCCTTTACCGTTTTGCCACTGCAGTATGAAGGCAATTTCAGGCAAGACAGCTCAAGCAAATGAAGGGGAGAAACAATTCTCATCCAGGTAGCCTCTAGCCAGCCCTGCATCACATGTCAAAGTTAAGGTGTAAAAGGGAAAGGAAATGAGAAGGGATGAGGAAGGAAGTGACACTCCTGCATTTTTCATCACTTTTTGTTCATGCAGGCTGCAGTCCTTTTGATAGGGACTGTTAAATGTTATTATCAATCACCTGATCTACACAACTATTTCAACCCCCTTGCATACACTGACAAAATGCATACAAGTCATTACTTGTTTTTAACACTTAGCATTGTCCATTTAATTATAAGGAATTAAGAAGGAGCAGCTGTGCCAACACATTATTATTAATGTACTTGAAAACAGTGAGTAATCTACACAGTTCAATTATAGGGATCCCCATGTCCCTAAGAAAGCAATTGTAAAGATTTACATTTTAATTGATATCTTATTCTGTAAAGAAAAATAAAAGCCCTCAGCTACCTAAGTCCTTACAATTAATTAGGCACAATATACTCCACAAAGATTAACAGTGCCCTTATCCCAGGAGTGCTCAAACAGAAAACCCCAAAAGGCAAAGAACTTTAAAATCTGTAAGTTATCAGTATAACAAGTCTAGTTTTGCAATTACAGACTGTGACAAAACCAAGTCACGGCTGTATGTAGAGTCTTGACACCCATGTGATTTTCAAACCAGTGCCATTTTGCTTTTGTGTTCCACGTGCACAGGCCAACCCTACTCTGAATCTTCCAAATGTACTGGATTGCAAAGTACAGTAGCTGAGAGCCTGTTTCAGTACTTGAATGGACTTTGTCAGTCATGTTCCAAGCCCTGAACACATGGAGTACTGCCCCTGCAGCTACACCACCCTCCAGACACTGTGGAGCCATTGCTGGCCATCCCATGTCAGCAAGGCAGTCCTGTCCCACCTACCATGCTGTGTCTTGTTCTGCTGTTCCTGAAGTGTTGATGGATGAGAATGCAGCATTTGCCTTGTTCGCCAGATTTATCATATGCTCTGTGTTCATCTCCATACTCAATGCCTTCACATAATGATGAACTGTTCCTCTGATCCACAGTCCCAAAACACAGCAGCCAGTAAACACAACCAGTGTGCAGGCCCTGCAAAGCCATATGCCTTGGCAGCCCGACAAACTTCTGCCCTTGAGCCTGTGACAAAAAACCAAACCTCACAATGCACCACAGGGACGTGTCCCCCTGGGAGCAGTTCTGCATTCCCATGGAGGAGGGTAGATTTGCTCCTACCACAAGACTCTCAGGCACAGCATGGCCACTGAGAGCTGCTGACTGGAGCCTGTTCGGCACGGCAGCATGCGTGGAGCTGAGGGAATTTACTTGTCTCAAGCCTGGCATCCACACATGCAGATGTGTGGATACTTGCTAACATCTACCTGCCCTGTAAGGTCAATTATTTTTCGTATATTGAGTTGTGGAGGTCAGGCAGCCTTTGTCACATCTTCTGGCAGATGCTGCCTGCATATGAATTTGGGCACTGGCCTACCCACGAGACATTCCAGTGTAAACTGAACTTGATAACAGAAGGACTTAGTGTCCAGGATCTTTGGCTGGTGATATCCTTCATTTTGTATCACAGAAAAGGTAATGCAGAACCAGAATACAATCTTCAGTGGCTTCTGCTGTCTAATGTTTGCAAATGGACATGTACAAATGGAGATTTCCTGCCATTAATTTCTAGATGTAGGCCTCTTTTCTCATGGATGCCAAAATACGTATGTCCAACAAGATTGGACAAAAACTCCTAATAAAACCAGTACTTTGCCAAGTTTATAATAAAGCCGTTTTTAATAATAATATAACAACAAAGAGAGTTAAAATATCTGGTTTTACTATTCAAGAACTCATAATCATCTTTTCCCCCTTAACTATAGCTTATACAAGAATATTTTGGCTTCGTTTCAGCTCAGAGATTTAGAAGTAACTGAAGTAAAGAGCTGAGAAAGGAAAAATGCTTGCAGCATTTCTCAAAAAAATTGGAACTCAAATATATGTGAGAAAGAGTCAATGACAGAAATGCACAAAATCTGCCACAGATGAGACTCCTCACAACTCCTACATGCACGCTGCACCTATTACCTGCCCAGCCCAGTATGGCCTGACCAAGTCAGGTTTGCTGTGCACTCGCAGGTTCTCTGCTACAGCAGTTACTTGCACCTGCAAACTCAGCATCCCCAGCACCAGACCTCTTTTGTCCCCAGCTGGCCTGTACTCTTTTCTTCAGGATCCCTGTATTTGGCACTGGTGAGGTTGCACCTCAAGTCCTGTGTTCAGTTCTGGGCCCCTCATTAAAGAAAGACACTGAGGTGCTGGGGCATGTCCAGAGAAGGGCAGCAAAGCTGGGAAAGGTCTGGAGCACAAGTCTGATGAGGAGCAGCTGAGGGAGCTGGGGTTGTTTAGCCTGGAGAAAAAGAGGCTCTGGGAGACCTTATCACTCTCTATAAGCACCTGAAAGGAGGTGTAGCCAGGTGGGAGTCAGTTTCTTCTCCCAGGTAACAAATGACATAAGAAGAAACAGCCTCAGGTTGTGCCAGAGAAGGTTCAGATTGGACATCAGGAAAAATTTCTTCATGGAAAGGGTTGTCAAGCATTGGAATTGACTTCCCAGGGAAGCAGTTGAGTCACCATCCCTGGAGGTATCTAAAAAAGCTGAAGATGTGTCACTTAGGGACATGCTTTAGTGGTGGACTTCAGCAGTGCTGGATTAATGGCTGGAGTCAATGATCTTTGCCTTTCGAATGTAAATGATTCTATGATTCAACGTCCAGCAGCTGGATCTGAACCATCCCTGCAACCAAAGTGCCCAGTGCTCAAAAGGTGATGACAAATTGTGAATTCCTTCCAGTCCATCCAGTAGCCTTATCCTAGCTCTTGACAAGGCTTAGTAGCTCAGGTGTAGTATGCGACAAAGGCAAGAAACCTGTCGGTCTGAAAAGGAAGGAACAGGAACCAGTTCCAGGAATCTGGAGTGCTGGGCAACGTCACACAAGATCATTAAGTGTGACTGTCATTTTTGCTGCCAGCATCTGTGTTATCTAGGACTATTTTAGGCCTATCTCTCAGAGCATCCTAGCCTCCTGTGATCTTGAACTAAGTAAAATTACAATTCAAAACCTGAACAATAAACATATTTTTGTAATTTACATCCTCTTGAATAGGTCTACTGATTTTATACTAAAATGGTGTGTATGTGAATTTGATATCTAAAATTATCACAAGACAAAGCTGATGAAGTTTTGAAATAATATGCATTTTATCTTGATCCAGAGATAGTAATTATCAGTCCTTCCACAGGACAAAATTGCAAACATATTCTCCCAGATATGTTGCAAGGAATTTCTGCCTGCTTAAGACAGTTTAGACAAGATTAACTTTTTTTAATTGACTTTGTCTTACTTCAGATTATTGAAGAAACACTTTTCTCTTCACCTTCTTTTGAGGACACATTTGAACAGCAGAAATTCAAATCAGGATTAAGAAAAAATTACCATAATTGTGGTCAAACACTGGAAGAGGTTGCCCAGAGAAACTGTGCACTCTGGATCCTTGAAACTAGTAAAAATCTAACTGTACATGGCCCTGAACAACCAGACCCTGTTGGATAGGCCAAGAAAAGGGAGTATGGACTGGATGATCGTCAGAAGTCTCTTCCACACTGAACCTATTCTATGGCCTTATGTTACACAGGTAGCATTTCATGTCCGTCTTACATCTGGAAAGATGCCCAAACCCAGAAAGACAATATGCCTTGGGGATGTAGTGTGGTTAAGTGCTGTACAGTAGCTGCAAATCATGTCCCTCCATTCCTGGCTGCAAACATTGAGCTTTGCAAGGGATGTTCTCCCTAAGAGCTATTAGGGTGAGATTACATGGAACACATTTAATGAAGAGCTGGATTCTCATCTATCAACATAACAGGTTTTTCTTGTAATCCTATGAATGCAGCATTGGGCAAAACTTCTTTAATTCTTGTCCTGTTTTGTTAGTTTTGGCAAACCTGCAGGTGCTGACAGTTACCTCCTCACTTCTATAACCCGACACACTTTCTTAATTTTATTGCCTCATACAGTCAGGCATACTTAAAAAAGTAGAAATACTCTCATTAGTAAAGCTAAATCACTGCACATGTGCTTGTAAATGGTCTGCATTTGTGCATGGCTTAGCAAGTGGGCTCTGTAATCCAGGTGTGGAAATATGAGTCTCCAGGATTATCCTGGCTGCACTGAACTACTTAGCTCTGACAAGCAAATATCAATGGTTGCATAATTTCTCATTACGCCGAATTTATATTATGAAATACTAATTTTGGCACAAGCCCCTATTGCTAGAGCATGCCTAAAGCTATCAGCTGAAGTTATGGATCAAACCCATTTTGTTTGTCCGGACACAGACAAAAGGCAAAGTTCCTTATACAAACTTGGAACAGATGAAACCCCGACCACTGAACACAGCAGACAGTGGGCAGGGATGGTAAAATCAGTCATGATGTAGCTAATAAAGTTACACTAAATTGGCATTTTCTTTGGAAAATAGCAGGAAAATCAAATGAATATATTGCAGTAAGGGGAGATACTTTATATCCCATCATAGGGTTTACTAAAAAAGAGTCATGTGAAAACACCCACCAAATTAAAGGAAACGGCTAGTCTGCAAACAGTTTATTAACGAGTTAATTAAAAAGTAATCTGAATAATTTTCAATTTAAGTGCTTAAACCCTGAAGAAGTTCTATTCAGAATGGAAAACCCCCACCATTTTACATGGGGAACTATGGGTCATGTAGTCTGCCCTGAAGAGAAACCATAGAGATCACGCTGTGCAAGTATCACAGCTAATGCCAACCAACAAGGTAAGGCAGGCACCCTCGTGCCCTGAAGGCTGTGGAATGGATGTGCCTTCTTCCTAACCCTGCTAGTGTCAGATCATGCCAGATTTTCTGCTGGCGAGAACTGAAAGCTTTCCAGCTCTTCACCATGCTGTAATATCTTTATAGCTTCTTGTAACTGATATATTTTGCTGAGAAATCACAGAGAAGAGCAGGAGTTACACCAGGAACCCAGAAAGCCACATCTGAAGCCAATTGTATCAAATACACTTGGTGGTTGATATACTCAGAAATAATTACTTGATGTACTTTTGAAGGCTTTTCTAAGATATTAAATATGTATTTGTTAGCTTTTTGATACAGAAAATTACAGCATATGAATAACTTTCATGCTGATTCACAAGCTGCTAGATATATGACAGTAATGTCAACACAGACATTTGATAGAGAAAGGTCAGAGGTATATGTTATTAAATAAAGCTTCTGCTGGAGAGCAGAATTAAATTAGGATACAATGACATTTTCACATAAGAAAAAGTAAAGTAAAAAAGTAACAGTCAAGTCAAGCAAGACAGGTAACATCTACAGAAAATACAATGCTGCCCCTGGGCATTCAGCTGTTTGTGGGCTGTAGCTATTCATCATGATTCTAAAGCCACAAAAGGAAAATTAGTCTTTATGGTATTAGATCACACTGTATTTTCTTATATGAATGTAAGACAAATACACATTTTTGATTAGTAAAATAAATGAAATTGGAAAACAGTGTTAAAGGAATGTCAACTAGTAAAACCTGCAAAAACCTGTTTTCTGAAGAAAGAAGCAAGGTGCTGTACAAACCTTGCTCTGCATCACACAATGAAAAGCAGGAGTGACTCTACCAAAATCTGAAATACGTGGCATGGAACTGCTGGCAGCAGGAGTTGGATCAGGCTCTGTGGTTTCTTTAAACACAACACAGTCATGGCTCTGCAGAGGATGTGCAGCACTTCCTTACCCTGCCAGGGACAGGGAGGTGTGTGCCTCCCCAGGCGCTGCTGATGCAGATGATGCCAGTGAGGTGGAATAATTGCTGAGGTACCTGTCTCATTCTGTCTGTGCTAATGGAACCACTCAGGTGTTAATGGATTAAGACATTGCATACATGTACCGCAAAACAGGCAGCAGCTGCTCAAAAATTCACACTGAACCTGTAATATCCTCGTAAAAGGGGACAAAGAGATTCAATGTGTACCTGACTGAAAGTCATCATTTAAAGGTTTTCAGCCCCATGCTTGCAAATACACACTGATGTAGAGACAGTGCACCTCCTGAATACTTGAAAAAAAAAATCATATTACCTCCTGGGCTTTTCATGGGATTTTTAGCTTTGCAGTCAGTGGAGAGTGGAGAATGTCCTTACACAGAGCCTGTATCTGCACTGCATAAAGCAGCTGCATTTCAAAGTATCAAAAACACTCAGTAAGAAAGAATGGAAACAGTACAAAGATATATTTTAGAAGCCAGTGTTTGGGATAACCTTTAAACAGAAACTGGGATGGTTTCATTCCTCATGTTCTTAGCCATTTCTGTACTTCCCAGTCTTTAAAATGAGGTAACTAAATCCACAGCTCCACAGGCCTAGCTGCATGGAAACTGTGGGTTTATTCACACTTTCAACATACCATTAGTTGTCTACATTTACATAAAGGCACTCAGGGTACTGCATTAACCTCTTCCTCACACATTGTGAGACTTTCTACATATATCCCTATCTATTGCACAAAAAGGACATGGGGAAAACCAGTGTTGAAACTCTTTAATAGATCTACAGTTTCAAAAACTCTGTAAAGTTCACGAGGTTAGTCAGAAATTTAAATTACATTCCTCTTTGGGCATGGAGTACTCAGCCCTATCAAAGTAAATGTCTGAATTTCACTGGCATTGCTGAGAAGAATGAATTTACATCTAGGCCCTATCTTCAGATTGCATCAGATAAGTTCCTGAGGAGCTGTTTTATCATTCAGCAAAGGGCTTGCTGATACAAATTTTATCTGGAGTTTTGTTTGAATACAAATTTCTGCAACCTCAGGCTTCTGAATTGCAAGGTCTGATGTGCTATGGGTTTCCAGCCACAAGTGCAGTGCAAAAACTCCCAGCATAAAAAACAACAAATAGCAAATTCATTTTACAGTAAGAGCACCTCTTTGGAACACAGGTTGCTCCTGGATCTCAAATGTAATTTTATCTTGTAGAAAATAATGAGTTTGATGCAGTGGGGACAAACAGAAGTAAAGACAGAGAATGCAATTTTAAAGCACTTCACTGAATTCAAGAGATTTTTTAAAAATATACCTGCAGTGTGTGAGGTAAGAGTTGATTTCCACCTGGTTCACTGAAAAATTTACTCTTAAAACTTTCTGAAACATTATTTATAGAAGGAATATGCTTGAGATCACATTAATATGCAGTTCAAACCACTGTCACCAGACTTCTGCTACGATTTCTTCAGGTATGGTACATGCAAGGCTGATTCTTATCAGGTGTTACTCCTTAGTATGCTATGACTACAGGCAGCACTCTGGTCTTGCCTGGATGTACAAAGAGTGACACAAACACCAGGACATGAGAAACAGAGGGAAAACTATGTTGAACTGTTCACATTGCTTATGGTGAGGAAACAACGGTAAATTATTTTAGGGTATGTCTATAAGCAGGCAGCAGGAGAATACAGATTGGCTTTTAACTCCAGACCAAATCTTGTTAACTTCAATCCCAGGCAGATCTGCAGCTTAATCTGGATAAAGATTACACAGCAATATACAAACAATAGCATTAATCTGCTTGTAATAATTTACTTTTATTTCTACTATTAAAAAATTCAGTAATAATTAATTCTGACTTTTTTTTTTTTGGTTATATGTTCCTTTCCACATGTACCTGCTGTCACTTAAAAAAAATTAAAAAAATCTGTTCTCTAAGTTTTCTCTTGCTACATTTTTCTGTAGCAATGACGCCATATACAGATGAGGTTCATGTACAGGGCACTACCATAAAGGCCATATGTGCTTGCAGCACACAATCATTTTTAAGACTTAATTTCTGGACATAATAAAGTAAAAAGGGATAACATTACTATTACCACTTTCAGTGCAAACATGATAGAATGTACCTGGGATGACTTATTGCCTGGCTAGCAGTACCTATAGTATAACATACTTAACATAAACCCTTGGTTATATTATATTGAATGAAGAACTCTGACAAAGACTGGCAAACAAGTTGTTTTTAAAAATGGCTGATAGCTCAAGTAAAATTAATGAACAGCCTGACAAAGTTAATTGCAGCTATTTTCTAGCCTATTAGCAGCAGTTCCTTGAGTCTAAAGTTAAAAATTGCCATATCTGACAAATGTCAAGTCCTAAAAGAGGCAACCCCAGCAAAACCTCAAGACTACTTCGAAGGAAATCTGGACAGATGAAACTGCATCACCAGCCAGCAAAACAACAGTACAGCCCATGCTGAGCTTGACTGGCTCTGTTCATGCCAGCACCTGCCCCTTCCTGCACAGGCTGTTGGGCTGGTGGCAGAGGTAGGGAGCCTATGAAAACCAGCATGCTACTTCAAGGATGGAAATGCACATCTGGGAGGCTACTGGCACAATTCTTTTCCACAGCAAGACCTGACCAATCTACAGAGAGCTCTCCCCAAAACAGAAATGATGCAACGTGAAAATGCTTTTTGGTCACTATTCTGTTCCACACAATGAATGTCTTCATTTTAGGCCGTCTAAATGGAATGTTTATGTTGGATTTCTTCTTCTGCCTCACTTATCCCATCTGGGCAGTTTACTCATTAATTTAAGGGAAAACACAAGGGAGACTTTCACTACCCTTCTGCTCTCACTACCTCATCCTCTTCGTTGCCCCAGGGCACGGCTCTTAGAAACAGCATGGAAGCCACCAGAGGCCCTTGACTTCCCCAAAGCTGTTTTCAGCAAATTGGCAAGAGCTGACACTATGCACATTTTCATGCTTCTGCCCTCCCTGCTCCCTGGGCTGTGTAGGGGTTTGGCTCAGCTCTCTGTCTCAGCTGGCCTGGCCCACTCACTCTGTGCTGAGGGCAGGCCTTCCAGTGCAGCAGAACTGCACCTTGCTCCAGCTGGGCTGCTCTGCCAGGTCCTGATGCAGGCCCTGCCACCCTCCCTTGCCCCAGGGCCACTCTGCTGTCAAGGACCAATTGAAATAACAAATTTGCAGCATTAGCACTTGTCCTTTGGAGCACGATTTTGTCTTTTTGTCAACATGGTACACTGTGTTGCTTAAAAAGTCTCACTATGAGGCACAACACCGCGTCCCCTTTCCCCTTACAACAGCTTCACTACTCTTTTGGTTGCTACATGCCCTCTAAACAGACACAAGGTGTGTTTAGCCATCACCTTCCAGGTCGTCAGTGACTGGGATCATCTCTCTGATACTCATATAGGAACACGTTTTGTTGTTTGACAGACTGAGAATCATAGAATGATTGAGTAGCATGGGTTGGAAGGAACCTTAAAGATCATCTAGTTGTATGCTCCCTTCTGGGGACAGGGACCAGCTTGCTCTAGAGCTCCATCCAGCCTGGCCTTGAATGCCTCAGGAGATGAGGAAGTGTTATGTTATTAGGAATACATGCATCTCTTATGCTTCTGCTAAGTATCACTGTACTAAAAGGCACATTAACAGAGAGCTCTCTGTTCACAATAAAACACCAAATACCCCAGCTTTTATTGAAGCAAAAGCTTTTTTGGGGCCCTAGCTTTACTCTGTGCTAATGAAGATGTGCTCAAGCATCTTAGGTGATAGTGCAGAAGAAAGCTCCGTGACACATATCCTGTGTGTCAGGTCCTGTGTGGTTTTATGAAAGAACTGGGAAGCCACAAAGCACCACCCAGCTCCCTCAGCCACCAGCTACAACAGCACATTTAGGGACCCATGTGTAGATTCAGTACTACTACCTTTTCCTTAAGAAGAGTGCACATGGAAATATTTCTCCATTATTCATCTGTGCAATCATTCCTACCCTGAATTTCCACCGCTTCTCACCTTCCCTTAATTTTGGTATTGTTTAGACACACCTTTTCCCAACTGAAAACTACAATGTGTGAACCATGAATCACATTGACATAGTTCTGCCTTTTACACTGTGCATACTCCAATGTGTAAAAACAAAAGCAGTTTCCTTGAAGATGGTAATCGCATGCTATCATATTAAAGTGTACAAAAAGCAAGTGCAAAAGGACACAAGTTTTGTCTAAGACTTGTCTATATGTGAATGTTACTGTGTACTTGCTCTTTAAACTAAGAGATCTTCTAAAAAACCTAACACCATGTATGATAATAGGTATTTGTCATCTGACTTTTGTTGAGTAATAAATGCACAATGCTCAAAAATAAATCAAGTAGTTTATCTTTGTAGAAACTGATGTCAACATGCAAACTATTACAGTTAAAAGGTTATTAAATTGTACCTGTTAATACTATTAAGTATCACAATCAGTCCTCTGCTACTTTGCTATGCAGACATCATGGTAATGCTAGTAAAAAGTTCTGGATGGTATCTTGCAATTCAATAAGCATCATCCATCTCCATTATAATCTCTTCCCTGTTCTCTCAAACGAGCATGAGCACATTAACAAAACCCAAGGCTGGAAGCTGTGGTTTGTGAGATGTGGTACATCCTAACACAATCCTGAAGCAAGAGGTCTTTCAGAAGGCAACGAGGACAGATCTCAGTTAAACAACTTCTTGAGCTGGATGCAGAACACTGACATGACATCAATGCTGGTATTTTCAGCACCATACTGCAACAACACAAATCATCTATCCTGGCCTATCATGAATGGAAGCAATTTAAGCAGCATAATATGACACCAAAGAGACTGGGCTGAATAGTCTGAAGCGCTGCTCAAATGCCTGTGACTCACCCTGGATACACTCCCACAGTGCAGTCTGGGTGAGAGGCAGTTCTGCGCACTCCACCCTGTGTCACAGTAAGTGCAGGTACCCTACATCCTGCCTGGCTTTCATGTTTTCCCACACTTGCCATCTTGTAAGTTGCAGTATCTGCATATTGTGCATCGCAAAGGAAAGAAGCACAGTGCCTATTTGTTTCTCTGTAGCCTATAGTCCTACCTAACACACTTCTGTTTGTTACAGAACGCCATCTTGTTGTACTGGCTGTTTTTAAACTAAGTGTCTAGTTGTCCAGCTACTCCTAAAGCGCTGTGTAGCAAGACTTAATCACCAAGGAGAGGACAAGGAAGAGAGAAAAATACTGTTTAATGGGAAAGCACAGTGCCAAATTAAGCCAAGAGCAAAAATACTGCTAACCTAGAATTTTGTTTTAATTTTACCAAAATAAAGCACAGTACTTTATTCTATAGCATATTTACAGAAGGGCAAACCACAGTTTTAATACTCTTTTTTTCTTTACCCTGACACTTAAGGCATTGCTCTGACATACACCACAGCCGATGGCTGGACTGCAGTGGAAACCAAGAACACTCTGTGTGACCTCAGCAGTATATACAAGGCCTTAAAAACTGGAAGTAGGGTTTTGGCTTAAAGTACTCAGCATCAGTTGAATGTCAAATATCAGAGATATTTAATGTATCATTCCAGTTCACATCACAGATATATCACTGTTAACACTTCTACAACAATGACATGACACATCTATGTTCTTGGGAGAGTCCAGTTTTAGGTAGCACTACACAAGTCTGAGAAAAATGAGAAGCTTAAACAATTACAGAATAAGGAAAAGCTTATGTAGGAGTCTTTCAATACTTTTCTCCTGAAGCCTGGAGGGTTCAGGCATACTCTTCTTTGCAGAGGCACAGTCATACACACTTTAAAGAGAAGAGCAAGTAAGTTGCCACTACTATTTTACACTATTAATTTCAACTTTTTCACTTCTTAAAAAAATAAATCTTGTTTGCAGAAACTTCTGTCCATTTCGGAACACGTGCCTCTCCCTGAGGACAAAAGGTGCTTGATCTGCTCAGGACTGAATTTCTGTTATGTGTTGTTAGTTTCAAAACAGATGAAAACCAAAATCTTGAATGCATCTTGAACACAAAAAACCTAGTCACATCTGTCAATTAAAGGGAATAACATAAAAATCTTACTTATCTTTCCATCAACTACAGTTTTGATTAAAAAAATGTAGTATAATATAGTATATAATACCCATGTATTTATTACATGTTATCAGAAGGGACATACGTAAATCAAATTTCAAGCACTTTGTTTTTAACTACAGTGAAATCACCATAAGCATTTCTGCTGTACACTCCCCCACCTTATAATCATCCAATATGCCATCATCATTTGGGGATACATAGGATACCAAAGTCAGCAACAGCTCTTGTTTAATAATTAATGCTCAGACTCTCTTATGGGGTGTGAGAAAATAGGGTTACGTTACATGTCATTACGTTTACATAATGTTTACTCAGGAAGGCAAAATCCAATCCAACTATGGTATCACAGGTTGTTGTATTGATCAATCTTTCAAATGACACTAGCTCTAAAAATACTGTAAACGGATCGATATCCAGCAAGGTTAAAGTCAAGACCAGACACTTACTTCTGCAAGCATTCCAGCTCTGAGGGCAGGTCACAGCCTATATAAACTCTGTTTGTTAAACTGTATTCCAACAGTGCACAAAAACAGGGATCCTACAAGAGAAGATTAATATATAACTGTAATCATGGTGCTCTGTGAATTTTTAAATAAATTAGCATGGCACATGTATGTAAGAGATTTAATAGGACCTCTTCCAGAAACAAAAACTCTACAAATGGTGCAAGCATGGTGTAACATGTGAGGAAGGTACCTATAGCTGCTCTAAATTAGATATATTACATGTAGGTGTGGGGAACTAAATTTTCATTCAGACCATTTCTGAAATACTGTTTTCCTTCTTGTTCACGAAGTCAGACATACAATGAGATATTAAGACAAGCTCAACTTATTCCTGTGAATGGACCATGCATGAGTTCAAAAGGAGTCCTCCTCCCTGGCACTTGTTGCATTAATTGGGAACAATCACTTCTGCCATCCTCCACTTAAAAAGTGAAGCAACTGCATTTTGTGAAGAATTTGATTGCGTGAGGTTATTCACCAACCTGCTTACTGGACATGCAGGCTGCTGAATAACTTTAGAGGAGGTCAGAGCCCCCTTGCAGGACATAAAAAGGAGGTAGGAGTCTGTATGCACAGAGCACCATTTCCTTTGCACTTGGAAATCTACTGTGTGTGTGCCTGAACTGTCCGTTCATACGGGAACCCATGGAGTTCAGATATTCCCCAGTGCAGGCTGAGGACAATGTACAAATTCTCAACATGTTCTGATGCTCCCTCACATCAGATTAAAATCATTCAATTGCAAATAACACATGCAATTCAAAGATATAAACCCAAAACTTACTCTGACAAGAACATGAGGATTTCCCACGACAATCAGCAAAGCTTTTGCTCTAGTAATTGCTACATTAAATCTCTTTGGGTTACAGAGAAAGCCCAAACAGTATTTTTCATCATCAGTTAAGACTTTCTGAGATCGTACCTAAAATTAATTATGGATAGTGTTAGAAATCAAATAATGAGAACAAAACATACCATAGTGTAACATAGTATTTCTTTACTGCAACAATCCACTCAACTGAATGACCATTCACAATGTGTCTTTCAGGATGCCTTCTTCAGTAGTCTCATCAATGTGCTCTGACTTAGCATAGGAAAAACAGCCAAAGCAAGTAGTGTGCTAAAACCATGACTCATTAGTTTTTCACCCTATTTCATCTATATTTGAACCTATCTTTGAAAAAAGAGAATTTTCATGACCTAAATAATCAGTTCTTATAAATAAGAGTATAGTACATACCTGGAACTGCTTTAAGAGAGATCCAATGGTGGATTGAAAAGCTATGATATGATGTGAAACAGTGAAAGTAAGCACAGTATCACTTCCCTCAGGAAAAAAAAAAAGTGAGAAAATCCCAGACTCTTCCTCCAAGTTACAAATGTGAAATATCACTACCATAATTTAAACAGAAAGCAACAGATTTTTGACAATCCAGATTTTAAAGAGACAAATAATTCTACATGCATGCACTTAATAAGATCTGCTTTTAAATACTGACAGACTGACAAAAATTCAGCTTTTATATTTTTTAAAGGCCTACATCAAAAAGCAAACAGAGAATTAGACACATGTAAAAATTCTCAATAGGACCACAGTAAATTTACGTACTGTTGATAAGATGATAACCATGTACTCGTGCCCTTGAAACTCTTCTACTGTGCCAACCTTTATGTCTGCCAAATCAATACTTCTGAGAAGAAATCTAATTTTTTCCACCTACCAAAAAGACAAAAGTGCTTGAAGGAATTTAGTTTTAGTTTTACATTTGAGAGTGTATTACTTTAAAACCAAACCATACCATAAACATGTATGCACTTGAACATGGAAATGTCAAAAGGAATGGCTACACCAAGCTTAGCCATCTAGTGAGATTTTAAAATAAAATAGTAACTTTTCCTACAAGAAAGGAGCACAGTTAATACACGACTTACAAGGTGAAGGGCTAATCTCTACCACAACTTGAACAGAAGGTGAGAGATTTTTAATAGTCCAGATTTTAAAGAGAAGAATAACTTAAATCCTCAAACCCTCTTTTTCCAATGTGCATCATATCCAAAACCATGCATACCACAGATGTGGCATGGCAAGCAGGTTCCCTTAGCCCTTCAAGAAGGCTGCAAAGATTCTACCTTTGCTTGCCAGGTGCATCATGAAGAGTGAAAGGCGGAGGGGAGTTATGATCTTAAGTTCCCGCCAAAAGAGAAAGAGAACTATGAGTCTCAGGCATTGGGACCCTGGTACCCGAGGGATTGGAGTACTGCCATCTGCTAAAAGCTGTTTAGAGATTATAATTGAAGTGCTCCAAAAGATTTAAGAAGAAATCATGCCTACACTGAAGATTGTGGTCAAACACTACTTTCTAATCAGTGTTCCTGCAATACAAAGTGACTTTCTTAATGTGAACATTACTATCATATGCCTTGCATCACAGGCAGATGAAGGACACAATCACATTAAATCATGTGAAATCTCATTTAGGGAGTGTAAGAAATTCAGTCTCATCAATACTATAAATACATATTTGAAAAGAACAAGTAGTAAGTGTAAACACAGGCAGGTGCATACACCTGACCAGCTGGATCAGTACAAGCAAAGCTTTAATTTGCAAGTGAGATTTCTTCACAAGGGCTTGGTCTTTTCCATGCACTTCCCAGTGTTTCCCCCAAGCCACATATGCAAGGTTATGAATATTGACATGTGAACACCAAGAAGAATTATGGGCACTGTCCAAAACCTCCTCTGCAGCTGAAAGGGGATTAAGTTTATATTTAAAAAGAAAGTAAACATCACATACTTAACACACCTGGATATAAATACATTTAAAAATAAAGCACAGCATTTGAAGTTAATGTTCGGCATTTTCTAGAGGCTTCAACAGCAGTACAAACTTCAAGTCTGACTATAGGACAGCTAAGAAGTCACTGTAATTGTTTCCTCTAGTCTCCTCAAGGCCACAACAAGGTGTTATGCCACCTACTTCACAATAATTCTCTTTATTCAGGTTTTCAGTGCAGAGAATGGCAGAACCAGATTGCTGTTTCAGCTGTTAGAAAATAAATTCTTGGCTTGCAATTTTACTTCCAGCAACTGAAAAAATCTGCTTCTGTTTCCAAATCAGTGTCCTCCATGGCTTGATTTTTAAAACTAAAAACCAGTAGAATGCCATTATTGCTGTCTTTCTCGAGGTTTAGAACTGAATGGCAGCATCATTAATGATTGATAATACACTGTGTATCATGATACACAACAGTGACATTTTCACATATGCCCCCCTGCTTTAACAAACCACAGCCACCATATAAATACATGAGATGAAATACAGCAACTTTGAAGCTCTTAAGACATCAGACCTGTTAAACATGATACCTGTTTACGATATGGTGTAATCACTCCAATATCTGTCACTGATACTGCAGAGTTTTCACTTTTAGCCAGTTGGCAACAGTACTGCATTACTAGAACTGCTTCAGTTGGATTAAACCATGAAGGACTGAGACCTTCACGTGTTTCACTGCCCTGTATTAGGGGAAAGGAAATGACATGATGGAGATCAGGTGCAGAAATGACTACATATTTATTAATAGATTATTCTTATACCTCCTGAATGCAAAAAAAGTTATGGAATGTTATATGTAACTTCTCTTCCTCTCTAGACACCTCTTCTAATGAACAAGTATCACCTCACATTTTATATTGCTTTTTCATACATTTATAAATATAATTGATATGACAACAGTATTTTAAGTATGCAACAAAAGAGTTAAATCTCAACTCAGAATATCATGTGTTAACAAGTTGGTATCTTGCTTTTGTGCAAGGTGGGAGAGTTCAACATCAAGCTTCTCCAAGCAGCAGGTATTCCCACTTCTTACTAACTCCTTGGAAGACTGAAGAAAAACTTTTTTTCCACTGTACTATTTTTTCCTCTGCCAAGTTAAGCCTTCACGATCCTTTAGTTTTAGAGGCTTGTATCCATCTTAATGTAGCAAATTCTCATCAAAAGCAATCTAAAGCAGCTGATGGCAACTCCATCCTGGTCATGTGCTATGAATTTAAACTTGTATGAAAATGTCTCCACCATGCACTTTAAGAGGCAGCTGCTCAAGTTCTTAGCCAACATTTGACTTCAGTAGTTGTTTCTAAAACCAGATGGTCAGGAAGTCACATTATTTGAGAAAGACAGTTTAATCTTTTTTCATATCCTTTCTAGAATCTATTCTAAAGAAATCAGCAGATTGCTAGCAAGTCTATACAGTTCACTGTATGAACATTTTACATACCCTTGTTCCATGAAAAATTAATGGAAATCCCTTCCTGGGCAATTTCCCCCAATTCAACAAAGAAGTTACTACGGAAGTATCTGCACAAACTTCTAGCTCCTTATGATAAAACAATTTAGATGGCAAGGCAAGCAATGCAGAATGTGACCTGTAGTTCTTTGTGAGCTTAGTTATCTGCAAAGACAAAACCCAAAATCTGTAACTGAAACAGGCAATTATTCATCAGACTTCTCACAACACAGCTACTACCCTACCATCCTCTAGCATTTAGCGTTTCTAAAGCTGCCAAAGAACTTGTATTCAAGGCAAAAACTGCAGGTGTGGTCTTCTCTAAGTAAAAAGTATATCAAAGCAGTTTTTTGAAGGACCACCTCCCTCCCCTCCAAAGGAGAAACAAAGAGAACTGAATGTACATGATAGATGAATTGGTCATTCTCCAGTTTCTTAAAATATTTGATCTATAGACACATTCGCTTTAAGAGTGAGATTATTTTCATGAAATTTCCATGGATGTAATGTGTTATTTTGAAGAAATCTTGACAGGCAAAAAGGGAGCATCAGAACAGCTGATAGAAGCTGGCCTTAAAACACCTGCAATGTATTTGTCTTTAAATGAAAGAACAGTCTTAAGGAAGCATTCCAGATAGTAATAACCAGCTCAAAAAACCCCAGTCCTGTAAAAAGGATAATATAGGATATTCCAGTTGAAACGTATCCTTAAAGCCCTCACACTTCCTGCTCTCTCACTATGCCAGTTCTCCTTAAACACTGTATATGGAACACAACAACCGCAATTTGCAGTAATAGATTTTGGGAGGAAGTGTGACAGGTTTTTCAGCAGGCTGAACCTGACCTAAAGCCTAGGGCCAAAAAACCTCACTTTCACCCTTAAATCTACCATCAGATTTCCTCCCTTCTCTACTTCGATGGTCATCTACTCATCTTTTCCTCTCAGTTTAATTCTTTGAAATATGTTACCACAAGAATAGAAAGGCATCTTAGGAAGCTTAACATCAGCCCTATTTTTCAGATTCAGACAGTAATTTAGAGCAGCTCAAACATCTGCACTTGTTTAAATACTATGTTACCTCTGCCACTTAACACAGACTTCAGGTACTTCCCCATAGGAGAGTCTGGGGAAGCTATCCTTCAAAGGAAGAGATGATAAAGAAATAAGAACAGTTGCTCTTCTTCCCTTTGTGAAACACAACGTTTGCAAAATTAATGTTGAAAGAAGAGACTCTGACTTCTTATATTAAAAGCAGATATTGTACTTTTTCATCTGTGAAAAATGAAGTTACGAAGTTATGGTAAATGTGGACAATGAAGATGACAGGGAATTTTAAGCTATTCTTTACAACTGTGCTTTGTGCACCATATTTGACTTATGCTGCTTAAGACTAGACTAGAGGACCCCGTCAAAGAAAAGTTTTAACATGCTGGAGCGCTCAGCATCTTTACTATTCAGACTACATATGCACACTAATCAAGCTTTTCTATGGAAGATAAAGCTAGACCTGTCACTATGCATCAGGGAGCAAAATGGTGGTTAAGAAACCACAACTTCATCTTTTTCAACTGAGGTGAAAAAGGTTAATGGGAAGTTTAACTCACCAACAAAGGATTATATGCTCCACAGGCACCAAAAGCATCTTCGTCTCTCTGATACAGCTCTCTTGATGACAGTCTTTCTAGTAAGGACATACTTAATCCAAAAGTCTGAGCAAGTTTAGATTTTATTACTGGTCCTAACTGCTTTGGATCTCCAACGAGAATTATCTGTATATGAAATTTAAAAACATCCATCTTAGATTAAAACAATTGTTATTGAAACTTTATAATGACACACACATTTCAAAATTCAGAGATCAATTCATATCAAATGTTCTGCTTTCCTTCAAACATTCATTTGCAAAGGACAGTAGTATGTTGTTGTCTAAAACAGCACACATCCTTTTATTTTGATATCTTCCACACACTGATCCACTCCTACCAACACAGACTTGTTTTAGATGTAAAGAAACTTGTTTAAGTGTTGGGAATTGATTTTAGGCATGAATAATCTCTATTGCAAAACTCATTACCAGAAAATAGCTGCTTGCATTCTACATAATTCACAAAAATCAAAATAATAAGCTTTTCCCCTTTCAGTAAATGATGTTGAGAGAACTACCTGTCCATCAGCTTCTGAAATCAGCCCAATAGGAATCAGACTCTCCGGTTCACTTGCTTGACCTGCCTCATCCAGAATCACGTGAGTGAAATGTCCAAGCCTATAATTAAATAACATTAACCTGGGACAGGGCTGTTTTCAGACTAGTTCATTCTGCCACCCTGTGGTTGACCTCAGCAATTCTGTTAACATCCTCATCAAGTGTGCCAGGCAACCCCACAGACACCGAGCAAAGATGGATATTTCCAAAAGGAAATACAGCAAAAACAACCCTGTAACTTTAATTTTTCACCTTTGATTTCACTTACATACTTTGATATACAGAACCTTTACTTTAAGCATTGCTTGTACCAGTTAAGGTACTTAGAAAAGCTTCCCTTATTCTCAGTTTCTTTAAGGTATTGAATTAAAACAATGCACTTGGTGTAGCAAAGATGATCCCCAAGCTGTGTTTCTGCCAAACAACTCAAGATAGTAAGGCTTCAAAGAGTCCTTTCAAAAAGCTGAAATCCAAGTCAGAGACATCCCTGGTTAACAGCACTTGATATAATAGTTGTTTACAGTTAGTTGTTTACAGTTAGTAAGGGTATTGTTTACAGTTAGTTTAGAGTTAGCATAGGTGACTTGATAAAAGATAAAAGCCAAATATAATTTTTAATGTAACAAACATTTTGAGCCAAAGTGATTGTCAAGAGCAATATAATTTCCACTGGTGGCAAAGGAGAAGTTATTGTTTCAAAAATCTTACACATTACTCAAGATAATTCTTAAATTTACAATGGAGAAAGTTTCTGCTGAAACAGTACTAAAACCAAGTGTTTTGCTCCCTTGCACAATACAAGCACATGCAAGAAACTATTAAAACAGCCCAAGTTACAGATCAGACAGCCTTCAAAAGCTCTGGGTTTTGTGTCATCCCGCCATTTCAGTGATATCCCTGTCTATGGTACTGTACCGTGTATCTGTTTGATAAAACAATCCTGCACTGCTGCATGTTGTAATTACAATCCTGGACCACAACGCTTTCTGAATATCATCACCATCTTTGCAGTAAGGTTTCACCAGGTCATCAATTTGCTGCAGAAGTAAAAAGGTAAAACAAAACGCCAGCCCAAAACAGAACTTTTAAATTTGAATAGGAAAAGTCTGAATACTATTTTAAAAGTTGAGCAAAACACAGTTTTAGATCCATTCATACACCAAAATGAGTTAATTAATTTGCCAAAGCAAAGTAGTACATATGCAAGACACCTGTGCTTTATTGTAAGGATCAAAATGGAACATTTGGATATTTCATATACGTGTCTATATATACACATATATCTATGTATACAAGTACATATATACATATACATACACATATATATATATACATACACACACATGTATAAACATATATACATACATGTAAACGTATATGTATCTATGTAATGAATCCAAGGTGTGTGTGTCCTGCATAGAGATGACAATCCTACTTGCTTACTCTCTGTGTAAGTAGTCTTAACTGGGACTCATAAAATAACAAAAAAATCCTCACCAATGCCTATTTGCTGTTTGTAGAGTTAAGCACTGCAAGAAAGAGGTTAAGATCCTATGCTCATACAATCAAATTAAGGATTATGATCAACATGTTCCAGTTAATCTTCTGGAAAAGCTGAAGCAATGTAATACTTTGGATCTCAAGCAAGCCTAAGAGCCACTGAGAGATAAGATACTATATCAGTATTTTAAGGTAAAAATACTAAAATGGAAACATTAAGTGGCAGGTATCTGTAACATTTACCTCTTCTGACCTGAAGACAGCATTAACTCGGACCATAGTTCCTGGTTTTAAGAGATTGCTTTGATGCAGCCGCAAGCAAATCAGATCTGTTGCAGCGTTCGATGGTGCACATACCAAAATCCGACTGTCTGGGAGAGCAAAATGTATCTACATTAAAGAAGACAGATATTAAAAAAAAGGTTATTTAAGAGGCAGCAATAGCTCAAACATGCCCATTTTATTTCACTGAATACAGAACCCAGAAGAGTTTTGCACACATGTGATATTCACTCATTCTTTTGCAGTCCAGTAACAGTCCTGTCAACAGTCATGACTAAGAACTCTCAAACTGAGAGAATTAACAGAATTAACTCATGGTTATCATATTAATGTATACCTGTGCTTCATGAATACATTATGCACTACTGGAACCACAAGGTAGATACTGTTCATTGAAGTTTTACAGACAAAAATACTCGAAAATAAGCCATTCAGAATTCTGGTAAATCCATACAAAGATGGATTTTCCTCCTTTACGGAGCTAAAAGAGTATTTTGAAAACTCCTTGGGAAAAAATATGATGGTCTAATTACAGAAATACTATAAATGTGCCAACACGGAAAAGACTAGAGATGACTGATTTGTCATTCATCACTACCTGTAAAATAGCTTCAATTACTGTTACAGTTTTTCCAGTTCCTGGTGGTCCAAAGAGAAGATAAGGTGTGGGGCGACATTCACCACTCAGTATCCTTTTCACTGCCAGTTTCTGTTGCACATTCAGCACAGGATTGAAAAATTCACCACCTCTCTGTTTAAGTGCCACAGTTTCACCAACTATAATCAAGACAAGCGTATCTCAGAACTTCACATATATATTTTTAGCACATGTAGATTAAAGCAATTCCAATTTACGATATGCTTCTGCAAATTTTTATTTTCCTTCTGTGGTAACAACTAATGAATTTCTCAAAAATTCAGTTTTCATAGAATACCAAGGAGCAAATAAGCCATTAATATTTCCAAAGTGTACTGGCTCTTTATTGAAAGCCAGAAAAGGACCATGATTACATAACCCAACAATCCATAAAAACTCTATTCAGTAATTTTAGAATCAAGCTCGCTTTCTTGTCCTAGAACAGCAAAACTTGAGAAACTTCCAGTAGCTGTCACTTTGGGGATGGTACCAGTACTACATGCTCAGCACTGTGTTACAACTGCTGGAATTTTTTTCTTAATCCTGTCTGAATTAGTCTAGCTTTAGCTTTCCACAGCAGAATCTTTAACCCTTGGACAGAAGTGCGTTCTAGGTAACTACTCAGTAATTCTTTAGCATCCTATTGACAAAAAATGACACAATCACTCTCTTAGGCATTTCAGGATACTGATATTTAAAGTCACACTTTCCAAAAAAAAAAAAACCATGGGAATAATCTGGGATACTTGAAAAAGTTTTAGCATCTTTAGCAGAGCTTTCTCAAAGATGAGACAGCATCCCCATAACAAATTGAAAACTCTGAATATGACCAAAAAGTTTTAAGTAAACGACTGGGAAAGGATAATTTATTCATTGTAAAATATATCATCAGATGCTTGCTCCCCCATTCCCAAAAGTGTTCAAGGCCAGCCTGGATGAAACTCTGAGCAACCTGGTCTAGTGGAAGGTGGTCCTGACCATGGCAGGGGGGTTGGAATGAGATGATCTTTAAGGTGCTTTCCAACCCAAACCATTCTAGGATTCTATGAATTAGAGATGTTTAAGTAATGCCCCAAAAGCCTTCACAGGAACTTCCCACTAGTAGTTGTAGAATTTGTCTTTAAAGACAGAGCACAAGGACATGTTACAGGTATCTTACTCATCCCTGATTTACCAATGTGATACTTTATATTCAAGCACAGAAAATATACCAAGTTGGCTTGTTTGCAGTTACTCTCATTGTATCTGTTATGTTCACCTCCCTTGACGTCATACCTTTTGTCTGTTTGTTCTGCTTTTTTCTGACCTGAAAAGAGCAAGTGAAGATACATACATTTATAACTTTAAGGAGACAGACAACTATCTTCCCTAATACTTTTGAAGTTGCTAAACTTCAATTTTTTCCCATTAAATAGAATATCTACTGTTAAGACAGAAATACAAGAGTAGTAGAAGAAGGTGTCAGGAATTCCCATGTTAAGTTTAAGATTTCTAATAGTTTGCCTCTGTTAACATTGAACATTTCTTTCACAAATACTTTTCAGGCTCAGATGAGGATTTTGAAGCCATGACTACATAACTTGTTTGCTTCCACAAAAGCAAACAGTGACATTCCAGACCATTAAGCAAGATGCATGAGTACATGCATTCTCCTTAGTGGATGTGTCCTTTTAGATTGGGGCATGTGAGAAAATTACTTGTAGGGAATGTGGTGTTGGTGAGGTTCTGGACATCATCCCTCGGTCATCTTAATAATAATGATTTCAAACCAGATTGATTGATTATTCCTTGTTGTAAAGGACAAATTGTAGGTGAAATAATTAGGGAATTAGGAAAAAATCTTGAGTGGAAAGGTGGCGAAGCACAGGTCATGCAAATGCTGTGAAAATTCCAGACAAAAGTCAAGAAATGTTGCCCACATGCCCCCCAAGCTGACTTGATTTAGTGTTGGTGACAGTCCTGCTTCAAAACGGAAATATAACTAGGCAGCCTCCTAAAGTCCTTTCTAAGAAAGATTTCTACATTTTATTAATATAAGTGGCAGTTAAGCCTGAGTAAACCTACTCAGAACAGGATGATTACCTTCTACCACAAAATTATTTCCTGCCACAGTGACTGGACTTAAGTATCTACTCAACAGTAGCTATGAAAACTAGTCTAAGGCAAATCTGACAATTCCCATCACAACCACACACTTTTTTAATAAGCACTTTCCATTTTGTTCGCTTTATAGTATTGGTTATCATAAAATCCCCCATCTCCAGGCAGCAAACAAAAACTTCTGTCATCAGAATGCAGCAGAATACAACTTTGATTCTTTGATACTCCATGATGCAATTCCTTTCTGGCAATAGCTGTACAATAAGTACTTGTTACCAATCTGAATGGAAGTTAACATTTTAAGGAACATTTACTGAACAGATACCTTACTTTCCTGCTGTGAAGATTGTTTAAGGCCATCATCAACAGCACAATACTCTGTACTATTCTGGGTCTTGGTAGCTTGTGGTGATTGTAGGACAAGCCTTTCTGGAAACAACACTTGAAATTTAGCACAGAAAAAGAAAGAGAAATTTGAAAGTCACACAAACACTTTGCGTGTTTCACTGATTAATGTTACTGTTGATACATCAGCTTAGTCTGAGCTACCAAAATTGGTTTATCAAAACTCATGTGGTAAAGACCTGCGTGAAGTTCAGATGCATTGTCCAACTCAACCACAAAACAGGAAATCAGTGTTTCTTAATAGATTCTGAGGTAACACAAAACATGGCCATTTCACTGGCTATTATCATAGTAGTATGATTCCTACATTTCTTGTTGGCTCAAACAGTTCACAAAAGTTTGTGTCCACTCCACCTGCCTGTGATGGTCAACATAAGAAATAATTTTGACAAAACCTTCTCTACGTTCAGCATTGTTTCTTCTTCTTCAAACCAAAACAAACAGTCCCCAACAACACATGGAAAAGTTCTCTAAGAACAAATTACAATACATTCTTCTCAGTATGCCCTGATGTGAAAACAATAAAACCCACGAGACTCCACACAAATAACCTCCTCTGGACAGCTTAAGAGTCAAATGAAGTGTGTACCTTTTTCACCCAGGTAGACAGCTTGCTGAATGGCCAACTGGCATCGCCTGCTAGGAATCCTGGAACCGGAATACAGATTTGTAGATTAAAGTAAAAGCTTACATTTCCCTATACTATGATAGCACACACCTCTGAAGTATCTGGTACTTTTTACTATTAATATAAAAATGAGATTTTTTTATATAAAAATGAGTATTTTTTTTTTTTAAAAAAAGAATCTATTGAAAAATGTGTTGCAGAAGTATAAATGGCTTTGCTACGAGTAATATTGACACACAAATTCTCTAGCTCTTCAGTGATACAGAGACGGCCTGGTGTCCAACATTTTCAAGGAATTTCTTTGCACGGCTGAATTTACAGAGAAGATTATGTAACTCCAAACAGATAACAACATCTCATGAATAAAACAAAAGTATAACAGAATGGGTGATTATCACCAGCTTTTTTTTTTTTTTCCCCTGCATAGTCTTGCAGGCATATTGGTATATTTTTTTCTTAAAAAAAGAAAAAAACCTAAGAAAAATACCCCCAAAATCCCACTTCATTCCCTCTCATTTCACTGTCTGACATTGGTGTGACTATCTAGAAATGATTAAGATAATAGCTCCTTGTACACTTGTACAGTTACAGTCTCTTAACAGTGACTATGGTGGCAAAAGTGCGTTGAGGGAAAGAAGTGAAAAAATTGGAAAGATCTTAATTACATCCTTCTCTGAATCCACTAAAATAAACAGTTGACAGTCATATTTTAAAAGCCACTTAACTAGAGGAATCATTAAATGCAACTTTCTGGAAGCTTATAAAAACACCTGCAATGAACAAATTCCACATCCATGGGTTCCATGTTGTAAGCCTGCTCAAAGTCTGCATTAACCTTAAGAGTGACATCCTCATCACATATCTGTTACAAAGATAAAAAAAAGTCAGGATACTGATGAAGATTTACTACTTTAAACATAAAGAAGCACCTCTGTAAGCACTGAAGCCCCCACCAACTCCAAAAAATATATCTAGATTTACCTACTAACAGCATATTACATATCTAGATTATGTTGAAAGCGCTTTCAGGGCTGGCAAAGACTATAATCTCAAAAGAATATGGAAGCCAGAGTCCTCAAAAATACAATAAAAATACAAAATCACCACTCAAAATATAGATAAAATAAACCTAGCTTCTCAGAAATGAGGTTAACCTAGTCTGTAATGTCATGAATTGCAAGCTTGCCTTGTAAAACCTGTGGACCTTGTATTTTCAAGAGGAGCTACAATTTGCTTACCTCAGCAACATAGGCAATGTATTCTATTATATGCTCGGAGTAGACCTGACTTTTCAGTATCACCTTATCACCTAATTGTAAACAAAGTAAAAAGGCAAAATACTGTTACAATGAATAGGAACATTTTCACTTCAGCGTGTAAATTTCTTTTTCCCTTCTGCATGTTTAAACTAGGAATTTGTAAGAGGCTAACCTCAGCAAATTTCCTGTATCCATCAGTACTGAAATGCCATACATAGTTGTATATTACATTGAAAAATAGTAACTAGTATTGATGCCATCAGACTGCACCTCCTGGGAACACTATCTTGCATATTATATTACTTGAAATTCTGGATTTAAATTTAGTTACTTCCCCAGCTTTTTTGCTACAACTATTGCCTTTTAAGCTATTACTGCATTGCACAGTTTATTTTTGCTGAAAACCCCACTGATTACTGTAAAAGGAAAATCCCAAAGTATTGAAACACCTGTAAGAACAGACACATGCACTGCTGCTTCAGATAGCAGCCACTCTGAGACACTAACATAGTGTCTCTGTGTCCCCCGTCCCTAGTCCCCTGTCTAGTAGCCTGAATTAGTAACTTTGTGCTCAAATATGTGCAAGACTTCTTTAAACAAATTAAACAATAGAGTTTGCATTGTAGTGAAAATATAGATCAACATGTCATTTGACTTTATCTCACATTCATTTCTACCTGGAACCAGGCGAGGTCTGCCCTCTCCTACTCCTGGCACTTCCAGCATTAACAAGTTCCCATTCCTTTTTAAAGTAACTCCACTCATGTAGTAATCTTTTAAATCAATTTCTGCTTGGATCTCTTCAAGCCATAAAAGAGTAGAAAAGTTTGCTTTATAATTATCTATATTAAGACGCTGAAAAACAAAACAGTATACATTACTGTTGTACACTAAGACATGGAACCCACTACTGCTGATGTTATACAAAACACCTCTTAAGACAGACTGCACAGCAACTGGGTTGCCAAATAAGATACCTAAATACATGCATCCATACACAAGATAGTATTTTAAACTCCCTCAATAGCCAAAGCAAAGTCAGTATAGTCCTCAGAGCTCAAATACTATATCCACCCAGCTAAAGTGTTAACCACGTCTCTCCCCACTACAGTGGCAGTTTCAATATCTGAATTCAGGGGGAGTCTACAAACTGAGTTCTATACTCAGTTTGTGTCCAGAAAGCATAAAATCTAAATACATGGACAGAGACAGCTGAAACCAGAGTCCTGTCAGCCTCAGCCCTGGCTGATGATTACACAACTTATGGCAACCTGAAAGAACCTGACTTTTCTCCCTCAGAGCATAAAGAATCTCACTGCAGAGGTATTCTCCAAGAGTAAAAAGTTCTCTCTAAACAACAATCGCACAGAATGCTTTCTACTTAGTATCTTCTCATTCAAATACAAGGCAAATGAGCGGCACCTTCTGATGCAGACTTTTAAGTCACCAGTACCAGCCAGAACTTAAGGTGTGGTTAAAAAAAAGTAGCCATTAATGGCAGGTCTTCAGTGTAAAATTATTTTAAACACTACAGGTCTTTACCTTCTTTCTCAGAGAGGATCGCTAACCTACTAGCTTAATGCTGTGACCTCAGGTTTAATGTGAGCTGTTTAGTCAGCAGACAACATAGCCTCTTACATTTTAATAAAGTGTCAGCCCCAGTTTATAAGTACTTAAAAAAACCCCCAGACTTGTAGCAGTGTTCTACCAGAAATCAGGGCAAAGTTTTGGAGAAGGACGCGTTGTAATATTCTTGTTAAGACTTCATAGCTTTTTTGGGGTGTTCTACATGTATTCTGAAACTGCTTTACTTGTGGGAAGAATTTAAGCAAACAATTTTTAACAACCAGAAAAGAATCCTCTGTTATTCCAATAATTTAAGAGATTGTACTTTCATTTTCTGATGCCTAAAAAGCGAGAACACAGAGAAATCTTTGTTCAGCTTCTGTGATGTCCCTCCCAATATACTTCTACTCTCTTTTCAAATTTTCACATTTATGCTTTTGTGGTTTTGTAAGCTTGGATTCTGTAATATACTGAAACCCACGGAAGTTATGGGAACCAGACTGAAGTCTAAGTCTACCTGACAACAGTGTTATGTCATCTTCTCTTAACTAATGACTACACATTTTTCCTAAGTTAAGGAAGCTTGAACAAAAACACTATGTAAGAAAGTATTTTTTATATAAAACCTACACTTACATACCTCTGCTAGGAGGGGCTGAAAGGTCAGTATGTCTAACTGTTGTTCTACACATTTTCTTAACTCATCCGGTACGGTATAATGCGGGAGAAAGTTTGAACACCACTTTCTCTTATTTCTAAAATGAAAATGTATGACATCTCATTTAGCTTTCTCAAGCAATGTATGTGAGAAACAGCTAATTAACATGCCACATCACCAAGATTATAAACCCAAAACACACACACACACAGAGGACAGACCAATGACTCCTTCAAAGGAACAACTGAGAAGTTTGTTACACTGGGAAGAAAGGTAAGAGATCCTCTACAAAGATGCTCCTTGACACTGTAGGAAAAAACATTCATGTGGCCAAAGCTTAACTGGAGGTGAAACTCTCCAGTACTGCTGGGGACGATAAAAAAGTTTTAAAAATATGTCAACAGCAAAAAGCACTGCAGAAACATCGACCCTTTACAGGATGAGGAGAGTCACCTCACAAATAAGGACAGACAAGGCAGAGAAGTTTAATGCTTTTTTTGCCTCTGTCTTCAACACTGATGAGGGACTAAGGGGGTCCCAGTCCCCTCAGCTGGGGAGTCATGGCTGTGAGAATGATAAACTCCAAGCTGATCCTGAACTTCTGCAGCATTTGCTGCTCCTGCTGGATCTCTGTAAGTCTATGGGGCCTGATGGTACTCATGTGAGTACTCAAAGAGCTGGCTGATGTCATCACAAGACAGCAAAGCTTTTGATACTGTCTCAGAGCACCCTTCAGGACAAAATACCCAGCCCACAGCTGGATAAATACATCACGCAATGTGCGAGCAACTGGCTCAAAGGCTGGGAACAAAGGCTCACAGTGAAGGTGGTGACATCTGACTGGTGACCTGTCACCAGTGGGATTTCACAGTGCTCCATCTTAGAGCCAGTTTTCTTCAACATCCCCTCAAATGACTTGGATGCAGGATTTGAAGGCATAGTGAGTAAGTTTGCTGATGATACTAAATTGGGAGGAGCTGCTGACTCCCTCAAATGCAGAGAGGTGCTGAAGAGAAACCTACACAAATCAGAAAGATGGACAACCACTAACTGTATGACATTAAACAAAGACAAGTGCCAGATTCTGTACCTGGCCCACCTGGATGTACAGACAGACTGCGGGATAAGACACTGAAAAGCAGCACTGCAGAAAGGGACCTGGGGGTTCTGGTCAATGGCAAGGTGAACACGAGTCAGCAGTGCCCTGGCAGCCAGGGGGCCAAACATGTCCTGGGGTGCATCAGGCACAACATCACCAGCCAGGCAAGGGCGGGGATTGTCCCACCACAAGGATGGTGAATGGCCTGGAGGGGAAGCCTTATGAGGCACTGCTGAGGTCACTTGGTCTGTTCAGCCTGGAGGAGACTGAGGGGAGACCTCATTGCTGCAACTTCCTCGTGAGGGGAAGAGGAGGGGCAGGCACTAATCTAGTGACCAATACACAGGACCTCAGGGAATGGCACGAAGCTGTGTCAGGAGAAGCTGAAGTTGGATATTAGGAACAATTCTTCACCCACAGTGCGGCTGAGCCCTAGAACAGGGAAGTGGTCAAAGCCCCAAGCCCGACAGAGTTCAAGAAGCGTTTGGACAAAGCTCTCTGGCACATGGTGTGATTCTTGGGGTGGTTCTATGCAGGGTCAGGGGCTGGACTTGATGATCCTTATGGGTCCCTTTCAACTGTGGCTATTCTGTAATAGGTGTTCTACCTAGAGATTATTTGAAAACACTGTGTTTCTGCTTTTTCAGCTTAGGTATATTTTTATAACTAAGCAAATACTGTAAGTAAAATGGAAGTTTATTTGCAAAACAAGTTCTGAATGAAAGATGGGAGATATTAATCAGATGTAGACATTCAAGCTGTAAAGAATTAAGAAGCTTATTATCTAAGAAATCTATTTTCAGTTTCCCATGTTTTTTCCTAGTAACACAATTGTTACTAAGTAGATAACTACGGAACAGTGTTTCATCTAGTTCATTACCACCTTACACATTAGAGATTCTGTCTGAAAAATCTACAAAGAAATCAAGCAGTTAATTACTAAAACAACCTCTCCTATCAGCAATGTTCACAATAATATTGTTTACAACATATATATATATAAACATGTACACATTCTCCCAGTTTCACATTTTCTTTCTCAGCATTACAGAACAGATACAGCAATACCAAATAGAGCAGTGCTAGGTAAGTGTTAATTTTTGATCTAAGTGACAGTACCTTTTGTGTTTAGGGCCAGCCACTGTTGTTTTCCTTGGCTGAGAATCTGGAATAACTTTAGGCTTTCTTGGAGAAAAAGGTTGTACAGGTGCTATAAGTAATTCTTCTTCATTTGTTACAGTGGCTTCAATATAGCGACCAATAGTAAAATCAGAAAAGCCAAGCAACAGGAGCTCTTTACTGTGTCCATGAATCCTTCAAGCAAACAGAAGTTATCCTCTTAAAACCCACATGTTCACACTTCATTTTCCCTAGTCATAAGAGAGATTCTCATTTCAGTTACAAATGAGAATTGCTAATTTAGGGTAATTCCTCACACTTATTGCCCACCTTGAGTTCAATCCAGGTATCATAAATAATTAAAAAACCTAACCAACCAACCAACCCCAACCCAAAACCACAGCAAAAATCTCAACCCCACAATTTCATCAAAAACTTGGGTAAAGAGCAGAATCCTTCCACTCAACATACTAGGGTACAGACTTAATACTTCTGTCACAAGGAACATCTTGGAATTACTGCTACTGAAAAAGGTGAGCCAAACAGCTCCATCAGAGGAACCTGAAGCAAATCCCTTCACTGTCTGCAGTAACAGCTTTGCAGCACCTTGCCTAAGGCTACTTGGAACTGAACCCTAACTGTAAACACATGAAGCGGAGAAAACAGGAAAAATCTGTTAATTCTGAAAAATGTACTTTATACGTGCAAGTGTTGCTTGGGGAGTGACAGACGGGAAAGAACCAGGAGGGAAAGGTTTCTTCAGATTGGTTTCTAAGAAACTTAAGCACTATTATAGTGCAATTCTCTAACTACATGGTCCAACACTGCTATCATGTGCCTGAAACAATGCATCCCAGAAGGATTCCAGCTCACCTCCTCTTTGGCAGGAGAACCACTTTCTAAACTTTTGCCAACTGACACTACCTGCTCAGGTTAAAACTATAGCCTGGTCTTGTCTGATATAAAAACTCAGACACTGAACTGTCCAAATTTATGGTTGAAATCATACGACAGGTTGCAGTCTCTGTGGTCTCTTAAGTGGGCAGCAAACACTTGTTAACTTCATGCTGCAGTCTCCCATGGAGTTTTGTGTGGATTACTCTGCATTATTAGAAGATTCTAAGACTTTGTGTCTTTTACAGATTTACAGTGAAATATAAACTGTTCTTTCTACATGTCCATCTCCATGAAGGCAAGCCATGCCTATAGCTCTGTCTTTCAAACTAGAGCTAAATCGTCCTCCTAATAAATTTTCTACCCGTTGCTTCACTGCTTAAAATGGTAAAAGCAGCGTGAATATTATTGCAGCATTACTTTGAGGAACAAAACCTTGTTTTCCTCTGTTCAACTTCTACTTTACCATCCTAGGAATCAATGGCTGTGGAACACGAAGTCTGCAGAGCTACAGCTGGAAGCAAGTGAAAAGCATACAAATGTAAGTTTTGCTGCTTAAGGTTCCTACTCCTACTTGAACGAAAGAGCTCCCACCAAGTCACTTTCCATTCTTAACTAAATTAATAAAGTATTTTGTACAGCAGAGTATTTTTTGTTTTTCAAGGGTTTTCTAAGATTTGCAAAGCACTTCCTCTGTGAATTACACCTTCAGTGAAGAAAGCTTTTTCTTTCTTATTTCAGCATACATAACTTGAATTTCCTATCACAGAGCAGGAAAACTTGAGATGAGGGCATGTAGCAATACATGATAATAAAGACTAGAAGAAACATATAAGACATAACACAGCAATTGCCAGACAGCAATTGCCAGGAAATCTGCATTAGCTCTAGTGTTCATGGAGCAATGGATTTCCTGCAAAGAAAATATCCAACTGCAGGCATTATCTTCACCTTACTGTGCCATTTTAGAGATGCTACCTACTCCCACTAATATTGCTTCGTTAACTACTACCATATTCTTTAAATAAAAATTCAGAATAAAGCACTAAAATGTAACTGCTTTCAAAGTCTAACATAGGTTTCCAGATAATTTGCTAGTATGTATTGGCTTACTTTACACTATACCATGTGCTGGTTTCGACTTGAGTAGAGTTAATTTTCTTCATAGTGGCTAGTATGGGGTTCTGGTTTGGGTCTGTGCTGAAAAACATGTTGATAACATAGGGATGTTTTTACTGTGTTGAGAAGGGTTTACACAGAGTCAAGGCCTTTTCGACTTCTCATACTGCCCCACCAGTGAGGAGGCTGGGGGTGCACAAGAAGTTGGAAGGGGACACAGCTGGGACAGCTGACACCAACTGACCAAGGGATATTCCACATCATAGGGCATCATTCTCAGTATGTAAAGCTAAGGGAAGGAAGAAGGGAGGATGTTCTGAGTGATGGCATTTGTCTTCCCAAATCACCATCATGTGTGGCGGAGCCCTGCTGTCCTGGGGATGGCCAAGTACCTGTCTGCCCATGGGAAGTGGTGAAGGAATTAGTTGTTTTACTTTATTTGTGGTTTTTGTTTTACCTAATTAACTGTCTTTATCTCAACCTGAGAGTTTTCTCACTTTTACTCTTCCCATTGTCTCCGCTGTTCCGCTGGAGGCAGTGAGCGAGCAGCTGAATGGGGATCAGTTGCCAGCTGGGGTTAAAGTACAACACGCCAAGAAGAGAACTATGCCCAGAATAAGGGAACTGTTGAGTCTATTTTCATTACTTGTTGCCATTGTATTGATTAGAAATAATGGAAAGAAATACTTACACAGCTGTGCATATAATCACTACAAATATTTTTTCACCTGGTGGTATCACAATTTCTGGAGTAAAATTGCTGTGCTTCACTGGTTGCTCCACATGGTCTTTTTGCTCACTTTCTCCATTTAGTAGATTTTCATGTCTCACCAAGGAAATGTTTTCTTTTGTCCTTGATAAATTTGTATCTTGAAAATTAATTCCTTCTGTAGTAAACATATAACAATAAATTTTGTTATCACAAATTTCTATTGCTAACATAGGAAGTCTTCTCAAACAAATCTACCAGTCTTCTGAGGAGCTAGCATTCAGCATTCAAATGTTATCATTTCACTGTACCTGGAACGACTCCATTCTTCATAATGGATGTATGGTTCAACGACTCATATGTTGTTCCCTCACTGTTGTTAAATGAATTAATTGCAGCTTTTGAGAGGTTTTCTTGATTTATTGGAAAAGATGGCAGATATGCTTCTGGACTGTTCTCACATTTTGGAGGAATCTCAACACTGAATTGCTTGTCTTTCACCCATCCAGCTAATCTGCAGCTGAGTAAGGATTGTGGTACACTCCCTTTATTCCTAGAAGTAGTTATGTGATTAGTTACATAATTAAGTGCACGCTGAATGGTCCTGAGAAGTTTAAGTCTATCCAAAGTCAAACACAATTGTCTGTAGCAGGTTAGTTCACCCTTGATTTGTTTTGCTATCAGAAAGAAATTGCACTGCTGTTTCTAACTCATGAGGACAAGAACCTCTGCTTTATGTTAATATTTCTAGGTCAAATCAACTACCATATAAAGCATATAAAAATACTGTGTATAATGGGAGCTTAAAATTCACCAGTGGGTAACTAACACTTAGGAAAGAACATAGAACAACAAATAGTGGGTATTCAGGTGTGTTTTCATTTAAGCCTTTACGCCCAGATGTGAATAAGAAAACACACCAAAAAAACAAGAAAAAAAAAAAGAAAATAAATGAAATTCACCAAAACAAAAACCTCCCAAGGATGCACCAACATAGTTCTTAAGCATCCAAGTTTATGAAAAAAAAACCAGAAAAAAAATCTGGTCTGCTTTTAATACATGAGTATGCAACAGTCCTCGTTCCAAGCTTTTGAAGATGGCAGAGTATCTGCACTTTAAATTAAACACACAAGTAAAAGCTTTTCCTTCAAACCTCATTCTAGGAAGGATTTTACTAGGATTGGAAAGAGATATATGATTGGGGAATCACAAAAGACTATCTGTAAGATGAATGCTCAGTATCAAAAAGGCTATCCTACAGACATTAAATTCAGCATGAAATTCTGTTTAATTCCATAGTATCTGGAGGTTACTTGATCACAAACCACAATGCTACCCTAGAAGAGGCTTCTTTATGTAAGACAGGTTAAGAGACTGCAGAGTGATGGAAATAAAGAAATCTTCAAACAATCAGAAAGGCTTACTCTATCCAAACAATCATTCTTTTAGATTCCCCTTGCTTCAGAGTTCCAAAGTTAGTCATTCTTGATACTTTCAACTCTCCTTTGTCTCTCATTAAGTCCTCATAAGGTTCATCCATATTACCTCCATTAGAGTGAGACTGTCTGTAAAAATAATTTTAGGTAGCAGTTTTTAAACACTAATAGGCTCAGCAAATATCTTTGATTCAGAACAAATTTAAGAAACACTATACCAAGGCATAATCACAATATTGATAAAGCAGGTGAGTTCATTAACAGCCATTTATACTTGCAAGACAATTAGATTTTACTTTACTGATTTAAGCAGCAACAAGTCTTTTGTCAGCAGCATAATAAACCAGCATAAAACTTTGAATGCAAGATTAAAATGATTGGGAAATTAACTAATCCCTGATGAAGAGCTGAATCCAAGGATGAGTGAAGTCATTATGGCTCTCTTTGGGAGCTGAACAAAGACACAACAAAGCAAGAGTCATGGTTAGCACTGCAGCTAAGAGATAAAATGACTGACTGGAACTGTTTCAACCTATGCACTTGTGTCTTCTGCTTACTGTTCCAATCTGAAATCAGCAAGCTGAAGACAAAATTAAAAAACAGTTGAAAGCCAAAAAGTACCCTTGAAAACCCCTATCACATACGACTGATGAAAAATGCCTATGAAACCTGGCACATGCTCTTTCCTTTCTGAAACATTGAGCACAGCTCTAACCTCTTGGTGTCTTCTACCTGTGGAAACAATTTTTAACATGGTTTCTATTGTGTAATTAAGAAATGATTCATTTAGATAAAGTGGCATGGAAACAACTTAGAAATATTTTAATAATCTCTCTAATATGTACACACCCTTAGTATTCCTGAGTTATCTGACATACTGAAGCAGAAAATGAGTGCAGCTGCTTTTCATTAGCGACATCAATTTACTAGCCAAGCCCACTAGATGTCTCCCACTGCAGCTTAAGCTGCAGTTTTTGATATGGTAAGATGTACACTAAACCTGAGAAATCAACCCTAAGGTCTACTTCTGTAATTTGGCTTTAGCAATAACTTTCTGTATAAAATCCATCATTAAAAACAGGTGCAACTGAAAAAAATATGTGAACAATTTGTACTGTTTTGCAAGATAATGTAAACACTTCATGTTTCATCTAGGTACAATTTCTTACATCTGTTATGTCTAGAGAAAACAGCTTAATCCATTCTTTGTAGATCCTTTGAAGACATATATACTGCCCTTGGCTAAATTTCCTAGAGATCTCCCAAAGACTACATTTGAAAGATATCACAATGTCCTTTTACTCTCCCCTTTGGACTTTCCAATTGATGGACAATTTATTTTTAGCCTGCAGAATTAGATTCTGCAATCCTGCCAATACCTCAGCATGGGAAAAGATAGATTTTACAGGTAAAAATCTATTTATTTAGGTGGTATTTGTGTATTTCATAGGACAGACACTTAAACTCACAAGTCAAATTCCAGATCTTTGCTGAGGTCTGTTAATGACTAGTTGCCCATTTTACATTTGTTTAGTTGATTACTTCACTAAGTTTTGCTTCTTCTCCATGTTGAACATAATCTACTTTTTTCCAACCTCTTCTGCAGTCTGTCCAGATCCTCCTCACACCACATATAACATCTGAAGTGCCTGCAGAACCTCTCAGTTCAATACTTGCAAGCCCAGTGAATCTCTATTATTTAGATCATTAAACTTTTCCTTTGAGAACAGATATCTGAACAATCACTCTAACTTAAGCAGAACAGATTGAAGAAACATGAATTTTATATGAGTTTTGCTGAGGATTATTTTCAAATAGTAAAGCCCCTACTAGAGGAACACAATTTAGAAGAAGCACATGAACTGGGCATTTTTCTAATATGCATGCAAAACTCCTTCCTTGCCTAACAACCTCCCTGAACTCAGCTGCTACTAGTTTTGCTTCTCTAGTAAGCACTCATGTTTCCACCTTCTGGAAGGAGGAAAAAACCAAACAACAAGGGCCAAATCATATCATGCTCTGGTTTTTCCAGTGGTCTATTATGCCTTCTAGTCAACTAGGGAAATATTCACAGTATTTCTTGCTTAACAGATGCAATGAAATGTGAGCTGCATAACTACACTATGTCTCTATTATAAGGAGAAGGAAATAATGTTACCCATCCTGGCTGACTGGCACCAAGCACAGAGCTCTCCAAATGTAACAGGACTGACTGCTCTCCACCACAATCGTGTTCACTAAATCATGTCTACGAGGTAAGTAACCATCAGGAAGTCTCAGTGAATCCAAAGTGAAAAATATACTGTCATCTACTGTCCCAGTTCTTCCACAGATGCTGGAAATCCGAACCTGTAATAGTTTGTATTCATTGTTACTTGAAACTATCTTTTTAAGTTAACAGATATACTAACATTGCCTATTTGTCCCCTGAAACAGCACTTCTAGCATTAATAAAAATGCATTCTGAAATTACAGTTATTTACAGGAGGCAAACACAGAGCTCTAACCCAGTATCACTGTGATTGTCTTCAGATTTAGAAGTGTAAAGAAACGCAAGTACGTCAGGTAAGCATTAAGTTCCACTGAAGTGCATCCTACAATACATACACTTGACTTAATCATGGTACCTTTCTTGTGACTTATCAACTTATTTAATTTATACTTCCATACTAGCAGTAATGAGAAGAACTTCTTTCCTATGCTTGATATGCAAATATTCAATATATAGGGTTAAGACAAAGACAATACACCATAAACCTAGCACAGCATACGCATTACTAGAGTGAACAAATACTTTCATTAAAAAGAAACAAGAGGGACAGTAGTTGTTTTTAAGCCATAACACTTGAATAAATTATTAAACATAATAAATTCCCCAGTCACGACACATCTTCATTATAACCGATAGTAATTATTCAAATCAGCAATTCATAATAGATAAGTTACTCTTCCTGTTCAACCCAAAATGTGTGTACATTTTCAAAATGCCTCGTTATTTCAGAAACATCCTCTAAATGGATGAATTGATATATTTCATCTTTTAATTGAAGATGTGTTATAGGAGATCTACCACTATTTGTAACTGAAACCAACTCGAAACCTCACTTCACCCAAGATTCCTCTTGCCAAAATCAACATGCAGAACATTTACCTTGTTTACTTGTTTATACCTCAAAGGCCTTACAGCAACTGCTTCACTCTTCCATGTTGTTGAGTTAATATAATATTTTGCTTGCACCCAGTCACCTTCACAAGGTTTGAAATCTATACAAAACAGAACATTTCTGAAGGTTAATTAACTATTGATAACATTTACATTACTCCCCTACAGAACTACTGGAAGTTAAATAAAAGCCAGAACACTGCATTATTCAGACCCACTGAGCCCAAAGTTCTCTTTGCAGTTCTTCGCCTTGCAGGCTGTGACAAACTATGTAGAAGATGCTAGTGGAAAAAAAAATACACTTGTGGAAAAATACACCTCCTTACATGCAACTTATGCTTAAATGCAGGTGATGCTCAGTGAGAATCAACAGGCAGCTTTCTTCATCCATGTCTGGCTGTTTCACTGCACACTCCATTAGAACTTATTTGGGATTACAACAGCAAGTTTATCAGAAGATATCTCTACTGTATATACACAAAAATATTAAGAAAGAGGAAACAAGAAGTCCCTACACACCTTCCCAGACGTTCTGCATTGCAAAGTAAGTATTCTGATTAATGTAGCCACCATCCACAGAGAGAGAGGTAATACTGCCAATTAATGTTTTCTTATTTAGTTCAGAGGCATCACAAGTAGGACTGAAGTCTTCTTGTGTATTCTGGATTGTGTACACCTATTAATACAAAAATAACCCCAACATTTAAACAGCCGATACTTAGAATTAAACATATATTCCTACAATAAATGTACAGAATTTCAATAGCTCATGGAGGCAAAGCTTCTTATTAGACAACTACTTACTCACTGTAGCTGTTACTTTTTGTACATAAAAAAAAAGTAATATACAGTAACTTCTCTTTTAAAGATTGCTGCATGCTGCAGTGCTGACAACTACTATAATTACATGCTGATTTTTCAAATCTTTGTTACACATCCCTTGCTTTAGGTCTACTTAAGAATTTTCTTCATATTGACAAGAGGACTACTCCAGCAACACGACCATATTCAACTGGAACTAGAAAATGACTACTTCAGAAAGCAAAACCCACGTTTTCAAGATGGTATTTATAAACACTACATGTATTTCAGACTGACCCTCTATCATTTTTTAATAATTTGTAAGAAAACCCCTGGACCTGCTTTTTACAGACACTTCCTATCACCACCTCATACATAGGTTTACTAAAGTCTGATCCAATCTGAAGTATATGATCATACTAATTTTTATATGATTTTGTTGAACATAATGCTTGCCACTTACGATGGTAATAAATAGCACACATCTACCTACACTTCAGAGGTTTGCAAAAACTACGGCTCGCTATATATAGCTATTCATTTTTTAGCCAGTACTATTTTATTGCATTAAAAGAAATATTATTACATAATATTCCTTTGGACTACACGAAAACTCACTGTAAAAAAAGTAAAATTTAAAAATCTATGCTTTGTTGCAGTCTGACAGACATATCCTCACATTGACCACAAAGATCTGAGAATATCAAACTTTTTCCTAAGTGATTTTTATGGCTTCAAATGGACAGAACATGAGTAAGTAAACTGTTCCTAAGAAGACTAGTAAATTTACATTTAATGTAAATTACACAAATACTTGAAAGTAATTTGTAGACCTAAGGAAATGACATGAAAACACCTAAAAACTCCCAACATATATTTTCTTTTGATACTTCTCAATTTTTCTCTACCAATAAAACTGTAAGGTTCTTCCTTATACTAGCTCAAAATGGCCATCCTACTACCACTGGTAGCAGCCTGGTTTTAAAGCCTGCTACAGAATCTATAATAACTTCATGCAGAGTTTAATTAGGACTTGACCTCAAATAAACTGAAATCCAGACTTCTGAGCCAGGATCATTCCAAAATACATGGCCATTTGCTCCAAACAGTGCACTGAGCAGAGAGCCACCCAAGGCTGACCACCCTCTCTCTTAAAGCAAGTAACATAAACACACCGACACCACGGAGGTTTAAATGCGCCTTCCAGAGCCTCCCCCAAACTGCTGTTGGCAGTGTCCAGGCTGCAGAGCTTGTACTCCTGTCTGCCATTAGAGGAACACATTTTAGATCACTTAAAAACCAGAGTTCAGTGGTAATATCTCAGTTATTTGGAAGGAGATAGTACTGGTATCCAAGCATCATTTTGTATAGTATTTAGTAGTTATGCTTGTCAGGAAGCTAAATTTTCTCTAACTAGGGGTTTAAAAAGGGCCTTAGTTCTTCACCATCCAAGACAACTATGATTCAAATACTGTTGTCTGTTCTTATCAAATGTTCAGAGTATCTCACGTTTGTGCCACTATATGGAAAGTAACAGAATACATCATAAAGTACAGAACAGTTTAGGTTTTCATTTATGTTTTTAAAACAGACTTAGAAGAAATGAGATTTTTCTTCTTTGCTTATTGAATCAAGAGTGCCCTCGGACTTTGACTTTCTATGGAGTACAGTCAGCTTTTGGCATAAACTTGTCTCTAAGATTTTTACCCAGCCAGAAACTACATTGCCAACAGTGTGAGATGCCTGCAGGATTATGGCTCATGAGCAGGAATAAAATAAATCACCATGTTTTTGAAAAAAAGTACTTTTGAAAATGCCATTATCTAGAACATACAGCAAAACATGCCACAACTGCTAAAATATTCTAGTTGTTTTGTAGATCCATATGCAGTTTCTCAGTTACCAGGTTTATGTATTTTGGAGCAATGACAATATTACAACAATATGGTGAAAGCTGTCAGTCAGAAGAAAAACAAGGAAGGAAAAATAAGATTTAAACTACTCCATTTTCTGACTCTGTGTGTAAGTACTATTTTACCAAACAGCATTGAAATTGCTTGTTGAACAAACAATATTTAGTTTTTATGCAAGAAAGTAATTTAAATTAAAAAATGAGGAATGAAAGGAAATAAGAGACATAAGGCATTCTTATAAGACAGTAGGTTTTTGATAGCACTAGAGCTGGTAATACTTTAAAAACAAGACTTCCTGTTTACTTTCCTTCTATGTTTAATTTTGGATCACAGAATAAAACTGTCTCCCCACTAAGTCTTTCTTTAGTTTTATTTAATCAATGGAACCACATTTGGTTTCAACGTGAAATGGATTTACTAAGAACAACTCTGCTCAAAATTTGTGACAAGGCATAATCAAGCTTGAAATAGGTTTACAAATGAAGACTTAAACAAGAAAGGTGGCAACATTTCCATTTTTGTAATTGTCTGCAACATTAAGTTACCAATTTTTACAACAAGAAGTTTTGAAATATCTGTTCTTATTCACAAGAACATAAATTACTTCTGTGCAAAAAGAGCAAACTTTGCACAAGATCAAACTGCTTTGATCTTCCATTCATACAACAATAACATACACAGTCAACATGAAATTGACTGTGAAACTTGAAAAAGTTATACAGATCTGGAGTAGCTATGACTAAATAAATTCTGATGCGATTATCTCAACTAATAGCTTCATATTCACTATCTACACCTATATTCAGAGCCTCAGTATTAAATATAGTTTGAAAGGAGATGGAATAAAACAATAAAACAACCCACAAAACGCAACTTATCCCCACTAGGTGAAGGGCTTGCAATTTCTCCTGTTTTGTAGAATTTGTGAGGTTAAAACTATAGCAACTTCCAAAACAAAACCTCAAGGTACTTATGGAGAAAATGAGACTTATTATTTATCTTCATCTCTTACCCTGACAGCCTTCAGGCCACCCGATGTTTTATCCTCTTCCACAGTGGCAGTAACTTCTTGTCCAACAGCTAGCGACATGTTTTTTGTAACAACATCCTTTGTGAAGACTATCATGTCATCTATCATCCCATAATCATGGCAAAGTCTTGTCACTACTCCTTGTACCCTTTTCAATTCTTTATCACCTGCATCAAAAGCAAAATGTTGACACAAACACAAATCACTTGTTTATAGAACTATGCAAAAAGTTATGATGCTACTAAAAGGGACATCCGTTCTATCAAAAAGCCAACTGGAAATAGCAACAGCTGCCAGTGAATTATTTTCACAATTAAGTATTGAAATCTTATGGCAATTTATGGTTTCAACCAATTAACAAAGCTAGTTAAATACAAACTACATTTTAAAACCAACATACTTTAAGCTGTATTTAAAAAAAAAAATCATAGACTATCTCACACTGAAAGAGACCCATAAGGATCAGGGAGCCTAACTCCCTGCTCCTCCCAGGACTACCTAAAACTAAACAATATGATTTAGGGCATCATTCAGATGCTTCTTGAACTCTGACAGGCTTGGTGCCTTCCCTGGGAAGCCTGTTCCAGTGACCGACCACCCGCCCAGTGAAGAGCCTTTTGCCACTGTCCAGTTTGAACTTCCCCTGATGCAGCTTCCTTCCACGTCCTTGTGCCCTGTCACTGGTCCCCAGAGAGAGGAGATCAGCACCCCCCCTTCCCGAAGGTGTCACTGCAATGAGGTCACAGCTCAGCCTTCTCCAAGCTGAATGAGCCAAGTGACCTCAGCCGCTCCTCCTAAGTCACACCCTGGAGATCCTTCACCATCTTGCTCACCCTGCACTGGGCCCACTGCAATGGTTTGATGTAGTTCTTATACTGAGGCATCTGAAACTGTCCCCAGGACTGGAGGTGAGGCTGCCCCAGTGCAGAGCAGAGCGGGACAATCCCTTCCCTCGACCAGCCAATGATGCTGTGCCTGGTGCACCCCAGGACAAGATTGGCCCTCCTGGCTGCCAGGACACTGCTGACTCATATTCAATGTGCCACTGACCCAAACTCCCAGATCTCGTTCTCCACGGCTGCTCTCCAGCCCCTGTACCCATCTTTTTTTCCATTTAGGTTGAAAAGGACCTTTACAATCCGGAAGTCCAACTGTAAACCTAACATTAACAAATCCATTACTAACCCTTGTTCCTAAGAGCCACATCTACACGGCTTTTAAATATCTCCAGGGATGTTGACTCAACCACTTCCCTGGGCAGCCCGTTCCAATGCTTAACAACCCTTTTCATGAAGAAATTGTTCCTAATATCCAATATAAAACTCCCCTAGTGCAGCTTGAGGCCATTTCCTCTCATCCTATCCCTCATTTCTTGGGAGATGAGACTCACCCCCACCTCACTAGAACCTCCTTGCAGGTAGCTGTAGAGAGCAGTAAGGTCTCCCCATAGCCTCTTTTTCTTCAGACTGAACAACCCCAGGTCTCTCAGCCACTCCTCAGCAGGTGCTCCAGACCTTTCACCAGCTTTGCTGCCCTTCCTTGGACATGCTCCACAATCTCAATGTCTTTCTTGCAGTGAAGGGACCAGAATTCAACACAGGATTTGAGGTGCAGCCTCTCAGTGCTGAATACAGGGGGACAGTCACTGCCCTGGTCCTGCAGGCCACACTACTTCTGATGCAGGCCAGCATTACTCCATTTCAGGTACAGAATCTGACACTTGAAAATACATATATATGAAAAAAAAATTCAAATACATTGAAAAATTTGATATTAAAAATACCTGCAAGCTAAGCAGCTTCTCCCAAAAGCTCTGGGGCATCACCTATTTTTAAGATTTCCTACAGCAAAAGAAAGTTCTCAGCACTGTTTGCATGGAGAATCCAACATATTTAAGATTTCTATACTGAAAAAGCAGGAAGAGTAAACAGGCTATACAACTTAATCCTTCACATTTGTTTAAATAATATTATAGTTAATACACTTCTGAACTGAGGTGTAGTGTTGTTTCTCTGTAAACCTAGAAGTTTTTAGTCTTTTGGATTGTACATACTATATACTCACACATCATGCATACATTAACTCAGCTGCACTGCAACTGCAGACTTAAAGGTGGAATGAAATATGCTAGTTTAGACTTCAAACATATTACGAGCTACACTCACAGTCAAGCCAAAAAGTGGGGCTTTCATGCATTAAGCATTCGTAAATATGAAAAGGCGCTTCTTGCTACATTGAATAATGCTACTAGAAGCATTCTTGAATGTACATAATTTTGAAATATGAAAGCCACACTATCATCTCCATTCTACAGCCCAAGTAAAGTGAAAGTTTATTTACTAAGACAGTAGCACAAGGGAAAGCCCAAGCTTCACTTCAACACTTCTCCTACACCTCACTCCACACTCTCAGCAGCAACAGTAACCTGTCCTACCCAGGAAACGGCAAAAAAGTACTCCTGGGAAAACTGCCACATGCTCTGTAGTCAAAATGATGCCTTACAATCTGTCTTCTCACTACTTCCCTTCTTAAGGAAACAGGTCTGCACTCAGCTCCGCTCACGTGGGGGACGAGCACACCTCACCTGTGTTGCTCAGAAGCTGCAACACAAACCCACAACCTGCCCGGAATTCCTACCTGAGGTCGCCCACCTCTCATCTTCGTCATCTGCGCGTCTCCAGAAGTAGGAGAGCGCCTTAGAAAGGAGGCAGAGCATCCCGAAGCGCGGAGTCAAAGCCCCCCACCTCCCTCAGCGAGGCCTCAGAGCCCCGCAGAGCGCGCGAGGCCCGGGCGGGAACTCTCCCTCAGGGGCGCCTCGCGCCGCGCGCCGCCGCAGCCAATGGCGCTGCTCGCTGAGGATCACACGGCAGCCGCAGCAGCCAATGGCGCTGCTCGCCGCGGGTCACGGGGCAGCGCTACGCGGCAGCCCGCGGGGCTGGGCAGGGCTCGGGAGCCGCCCTCAGCGCAGCCCTGTCCGAAATTGAGGTTGTAGTGCATTGACGGCGTTTCTGTGATGAGACGCCCGGAGCAGGGAGAACCCACGCACAGGCTGTCACCTCCCATGGGTTGATAGCTCTCCGTACGCTTTCGTGGCCCTGGGAATAAGCCAGGCACGGGGTCCCTCCAGTGTGGTGGAACGGAGTAGGCTGGAAGAGTGTGCACGTGCAAATGGCGTATTGATGGATTGCCTTGCTCTCAGTAGCAGCCAGTTTCAGAATGGTAGGGCAAACTATAAAACATAATAAACTTGCCTAACAGGGAAAAAAAGGTGTTTTTGTCCTAATATCATTAATGAAGGACCTGCTGTAATGCTAGAGGAAATACACTGCACGTGCTTAGTTCAGAGGAAATTACTGACTCAATTACTATCTCTGTAGTGCGTATTTTTATCAGTTCTCTTCACACAGTGCACTTCAGCTGTCTTGTATATACAAGCCCTCTTTGCATTTTGTTTAACAAATACTGTTTCACAAAGCAAAGTTTTTTGAGTTGATGAGCTCAGCACCCCAGTAGTTTCAATAGGACCTGCCATATAAAGCTGTGAGAGGAGGTAGTTTCAGGAGGTTGAGCAGAGCAGTGTGTACTTTTTTGTAGAAATCACAGAATACACTGCCTAAGTTGTGTGACTAAAGCAGCAGTTGTATTTGACAACTTTTTAGTTTCTACTTGTATGGTTCATTCAGCATTATTTAGGCAAAGAAGGGCTAGGAATGCATTTCCAATGGTTTAACACTTTTATAGACTTCTGCGCAGCTTCTAGAGCAGAATAAATTCTGGTTGCCAGTAACTGCACACGGGTTCCACTGTCTCATTCTGAAGTAACCGAGATGGTGCTATTGGAAGGAGAAATATGTATAAGTGTCAGTAGTCAGTGCAGTTTTTAGAAAAATGCTGAGAGTGCTCTTTTTGATAAATTGATTTAAAGAATTTTAGCTACCGTTTTCTTTCACTGAGTTTCCAGTGGAGTGTTGGCAGGGGTGGTTAGTTGGCAAAAATGTGACAGGTGAAGAAATTGTGTTCCTGGAGAAGATGATGGTTCACATGAAGGACTAAATCCAAAGAAGTTTATATTATATTGGGGGAGAAAATGTTATTCTAGGGGAGCAAGACATCGGTTTGAAGCTAGTTGATCTACATTTTGATCTTGGTTCAGTACATACCCCAAAACATGGTCTAGGAATCATGGACTGAGGAATAAACTTCAGCAAAACAGAATATGTCAAAGAGCTGATTTTAAAAGAGGTGAAGATACTGAACAAGGACTAAAATAGTGTAATTAAATATTGTGTGAAAGAATACAAGCGTAGTGCAGCTAATAACTCACCAGAAAATGGAAGAGTTGGTCAGGATGGTAAATGTAAATTTCACCAGAGCTTCAGGTGTGGTTTTCATTTAGATTTGGGAACATGTGTGTGAACCTTTGTTCAGGGCTAGGGAACCTGGCCCAGGACAGAATGCTTTTTCATTAGTTTTTGATAGCAAAAGTAGGACTATCACAAGTTTATGTACCTTTTTGTCACACTACCTCTTGGCACTTGAGTTATAATTGTTAATCTGTTTTTTATCTTTTGTGGTTACTGTGGGGGATGCTTGCTTTGCACAGCCTGTGGCAAATGATCAAGTGTCTGCTATAGCTACTTCAGAGAGCTGAATTTGCTCAGTGGTCAGTCCTGTAGTGGAAGTACGGAGTTCTTCATAGCTGCTCACAGTTTGATTTGATTGTCATCCCTTGACATCTTTTGGCCTAACTTAGAATTAAAACACTTAATTTGTAAATCCTTTTCAGACACCTGTCACGTTGTGTTGGAATTGCTATACTGGATGCAGGCTTTGTCTAAGATTGCTATGCATTCTTTAGAATTGGGAGGAATCTCTTTGTACATCACATTGGTACCTTATCTGGCATTATAAGGTCTTAGTGACTCAGGTTGTGGTTACCAGATCTTGCCTTATAGTTGTGTATACATAAAAATGAGACTTTTTCTGGAATCAGGAACATGAGATGAAGGGAACCTAAAACAAGGGTCCCAGAAAATTTTTATGGTAGAAATCGAGCTTTGAAGTTTAAGTGGTTTTTGTTGATGGTGATGCCAAGTGCAGAGGATACAGTAATTATGTGGTGCGCCTCTGTGCCAAAGGGAAATGAGAATTACTGAGAAGTGCACAGGATAGGGGGTAGGACGAATTTCACTATAACCTGAGAAAACACTGTAATACCATGCTTGAGAGAGGGAACTTTCAGGTACAATACTGGCTGAAACACTTGGAACTGCAAATAAATTGTCCTAGGGTTTGAACCCTGCTCTTTTCAGTGGTGCAGGACTTTAAAAAAATTTTTAATCAAAGATATTAGATCAAGTAAATATGTGAATATCTCACCAATTTTGTGTACAAAAAAAAAACCCCAAAAACCAAAAACCAAAAAAAACCCCTTCTCCCTAAACTGGTCAAAAGGGGTTAAAATACGATTGTGTTTTGTGGCTATTGCAACTTGTGTTAGAGTAAATCAGTACCTAGCATTCACTGAAAAAGCTGTCCGGTAAGCAATAGCCATTTGCCATTAAACTATGGTCTTTGGAAAGTTGCAGACAAGGGAAATAGTTGTGCAGTGTTTCTTCTATGAGCAGAGGAACAGGAGGACTTAATTACTTAAGACAGTTTTGCTTGACTGTACAGTCTTTTCCCCCCTCTTTTCTAGCACAGTTTACAGATGTGTCTATTGCTGTGTATGGTGTATTAATTCTTCTGTTTAAATTTATTAAAAAAACCGTAACATTTTAATATTCTTTCAGTATTGACTGACATTATGAAAAAAGGAAAATCTACTCAGTCTGTACAAACTGAGAAGCTGTGCTGTTGAGAAGTTTTTCTAGCATACTTTGAAGGTGATGCCCTTCAGAATACTGAAGATTTAATTGTGTCTTGGTTACAAGAGTGTTTAAAGTTTAGACAAAAGACCCTGTCATTGCTGTAGCTGTCAAGGTGCCAACATCTTCAAGATAAAAACGTCCTTTTTTTTTCCCTTTTCATTGCCTAATAAGCAGGAGGACTGAATCCAATGTACGCTGGCCATTGCATGTCACTGCTGCCTGCTGGATTTAAAATATGCTGTTTAGTCATCTGGGTGTTCTGTAAGTACGAGTGACAGCACGATTGAAGCGTGCGGGGTTTATCTGAACACTCCAGAAGACTGGGGTTAGTAGAAGAAGACAAAGAAGTGTTCTATGGTGAAAATAATAATCTTGATGCATTTCTAACCTCTAACTTTTGAACCTCCCAACTTGTTGAGATACTGTAATACTTGAATTTTTATCTGCAGTTTTTTCTGGGAGAATATTGCATTGTAAGTACATTTTGCTCTTTTGAAACAAGAACTCGTTTGTTGGATATTGTAATCACTGGCTATTGTGATAGCTAAAACTGGTAAACTGTGAGGAAGCCTTTATTTAAGATGCTAAGTAAGGGCTAATACTCAAATAAGAAAGAGACATGAAACTTTTAATTTGTTGGTCTGGTTTGGAAGCAGCCCTATGAGATGTAGTGCAGTCATTTTCTAGTGTGTTCTCTTAATTAAAATTCAGGAGGCATTTTCCTGTTCCCTGGCTTAACTGAAGTTCTTGCTGTGCTTTTGTTCCATATCTGAATAGATGTTGTTGAAAGCCAAAGTGTAAGGGAGAACTTTTCAAAGCCGGCATGACTCACTGAACGGTGAGAATATCACAAAGTGTACAGGCAGCTGTGTTCACAGGGCTGCTTTAAACTGACAGTTAACTTTTCAGTGGAAGGTAAGCACGAAGGTTTTTAACTGTTGAAAAATCTGCGGTAACTTAATTCTAATATAAGATACTCCTCAAGGTATTTTAACAGATTGGCAAGCAGTGAGGTGAACAAAAAAGGACGAAGAGAACAAGAGAAATGGTTGATACTGGGTAAATTAGAAACAGTTTGCTGTAGCTGAGTTATTGTGAGTATGTGTGTTCATGGGATTCATGGGGAAGCCTGTCATTTTAGATAGCTGATAAAAAGTGTTGAAATCAAATGGAATTCATATTGAAACATGTATGATTGTCTTTTCTGTCCTAGAGTTGGAAAAGAAAAAAGCTTTGGTTATAGAGGTATGCACTAACTAAACATCTTTAAAACTGGTTCTTAGATCTTGAAATAAAAATCTATTGAGGTATCATACATACACAAACTTTCAATTTCTTGGTACTTATACTATATTATTATGAACTGTGGCTGTAGGATGTAATTAGTTTAATGTATGAAAGTAAGTTGTTAGAACGCTTACATATTTTGAAATATAAATACAGCTAATAACTAAATATTGTTTTTATTTATTTTGTCTTGAATACACAAAAACCCTAGTTGAGCACTGATCTATGTGAAAGATCTAAATTATATTTTTTTTCTCTTTCTTAATAATTTCCATTATTATTATTTAATTGCCTTTGTGAAGTGTTATGACCAGGGAAGAAGGTTACAGAGAAGAATTTAGCTATGACAGGATGCCAACTTTGGAGCGGGGAAAACAAGAGAATGGAAATTATATACCAGATATTAAATCCAGTGACCTTCAGCTGTCAAAGAGGCTGCATCCTTGCTTTAGTTACAAAACATGGATATTTTCTTTGCTGATGGGAGTAAGTACTTTAAATGATAGCAAATTTAAAAATGTAGGTGAGGCCTTAGTGCACAGCACTCTGTTCTGTTTGACATTATTTGAAGACTCAAAATTTCATCACTGACAGTATTGAAAACAAATCTTTGTAAAAATAGAAACATATTTAGCAAATTTGGAATGTAGCAATTCATTGACTACTGGTATTCTTTAGGCATTTTTTTACTAATCAGAGATGGTATATGAAGGCTTATTTTTATCATTAATATTAATCATATAAGCAGAGAATAAGTGTGGTAGTGGTAAATATCAGCCCATGCATAAGCAGTGCCTTTTGGTAGAGTACATAAAGTATGCTGACCATATGCATTCTTTTAAAAATATTTTTAACTATTAAATGTACTGTGGCTGCCATGATAGCATTTTGACATTAAAATATATATGTGGGACTCGATTGCCCCACTCATCTGTCAGGGTTCAGTAGCCACATAAATATTTGGTATAATCATTATGTAGTGAGGGATATACTTGTCCTTCTTACATGAATATCACAGTGATTTGAATTTTTGTGTCACTGCTTGAATCACAGCATACTCATCTTGCATGTACATCATATGCTTCTCCATGTTCTGAGCCAAGTTAATTAAACTTCATTATAGCAATTAGAATTTGGTCTTTTCTTTTTCTGTCAGCTCGAGTGTTTTGAAGCGTAATTTTTATTAAGAGCTAAAAGTGTCTCGCTGTTAATATGGTAATTGCTTGTTTTTGCACAGTAAATAAAAGTACTGCCTTATTTTTGTGGAAACAGCTGAACATTTTTTCCTTTCTGACAAACTGCAAGTCTTCGGTTTCCTTTCAAATGTACTGTCACATGAAAAGAGAGCAAAAGAAGTGCTGGTTTTCTTTGCATTAATTTTTCTTAGACTTAATTGCCCAAAAGGACAACTGTCTGTAATTAGATTTTTCCTTTTTACTGAGTTGTTGTAAATTTTTGGAGATAATAATGTTTAGTGATCATTTGCTGAAGGCATATTATCAAGAAGAACAAATTTAATGGAAAAATGAAAATGCAGTTTTATTAATAAACTAATAGAATAAATTCAAATTAGATTTTTATCCCAAGTATTACAGTGTTTAGTCTCTATCAACTCTTCTGAAAGACAGTGTCCAGAAGAGAAAGTCTGTATGCTGAGCAATGTAAGTCACAGTGAACAGAACAGTCTACTTCAGGGAGCAGCTGCAAACTGTGGAGTAACATCAAAGTGGCTCATGGGCTGGTTTTGTGCACAAACAATTTGATGAGCTTCAAGCACAGTTTCAACTTGTGATCCATCGACTGTTCTTCCAGTCTGCCAAAATTCTCTGTGTGTATTTATACATACACACACAAACACACATAAGCTATCCTTATTTTCTTTTTTTGACAACAACTTTTTAAAGACCCCCAATAATATTCTAACATGAAAAAAATGCCCAAATAAAACAAAAGAGCCATTCTTACTCTTACCTTCACCAGCCCCTTCAAAGAAATGCCTAGTCAGAGGAATGACAAGGAAAAACAAAATAATGTTAGTAGAAGACATTAATCACATATTGCAGCGTGTGTGATAGTTATGAAATAAACACAAGACTTATTAAGGGAAGAGGAGCAGTTGGACATTTTTGGATGTGCTGCTGAATGAAAGCAGGTAGATAATTTGGAGGGATGCAGGAATATAGTGGAAAAAACTTCTTTAATGTGTCCCAATACTGTTTTTGCTGCTGTGTTCTAGTTGGCAATTGCCCAGCTGCCCATATGCTTAATGAATGTTGGTGGAGTCAAGCAGAGAATGCAAAGTAGAGACATAGCTGGGGTTTCTGAAACATTTTTACGACTAAACACTGCAGTTACCTGTTGAGCATTTTACTGAGGTATTTGCCAGGTCAGGAAAAAATGCTTGATTTAAATATGAACATTGTTCATTATTAGGTCTTGGTAACCAGCAAAACATCCTCTTCAGAAGTCAGCATATTTTGATGTTTTTCTTCAAATTTATTCACACAAAAACTGCATTCTTAAATGTCCAACAGTAGCTCAATTTGAAAGGGATTGATTAATGTTTTATGTCTGACTAGTTGTTTTTTAAAAAAAGTAGTTTATAAATTTATCTTATTTGTTACTTTGCAGACTTGCCTCCTTATTACTTCTGGATTTTCACTATATCTGGGAAATATTTTTCCATCTGAAATGGATTATTTACGTTGTGCAGCAGGTTCAGTAAGCATTCTTAATTATTTGCTGTGGCTGTTTGACAGCAAATGCAATAGTAAATAATTTTAATGGGTTTATGTCTTTTATTCTTTCTGTCTTTCTTTACTACTAATTTTCTTCATGGAAGATTTAATTCTGTTTAACCGTTCATTAAATGGATTTTTATCACATGGTTGAAGGAATAACAGTTGTCATAAAGACACCAGGGCTTGTGTTACCATTTTTTGTTAATCAGCTCACCACTGGCATGCAATATTAATCTGCTGAGCAGTTTTTCTGTGCTTGATTTTAAGAAAATTTTCATTGCTATGTATTTGGGAAATTTTCTGGCTATATGCTATCAAAATGTATTTCAGATTGTATCTCAAAGTATTAATTTTTCAGTTTATTTTGCCATAATATCCAAGTATTGAAGCAGACTAGAGTTCTCTTGAATATTATTATTTTATTAGTAATGTGTGCATTAAAGATGGCTGACATTTTCCAGAGCCCAGTATTATTTACTGTATTTTTAGGGGTGCATATATATGCTTACTGTATTATATATGCTTAATTTACACTTTAGATATTCATAAAGATGAGTCTGATGTACTTGCTTTGTTTATGGCAGTATTCTGCTCTGTCATTGTTATTTTCTCAACTTATGTATTTGTTTTTAAGTTAGGTCCAAGACTAATGCTTTGCTTGAAACAAACAAGTCCCAGGCATTGCTCTGTGAATGAGTTATCACCTGGTTTCCCACTAAAGGTGTTAAAATAAAGTTGGAGGAGTTTTTGAAGTCAGTATCCTCACAGCTGTTATTCCCTGCAACATTAGTGTTAGTTCCTGAGATGTCTCTTTCTGTGCCCCTAATCTTGACTCTATGAACTTCACGTTTATTGAGAATTTCCAAAGATCTGCATCTTTGGATGCAGAAGGTTTGAAGTGTGTGTGTTTGAGTGTCCGTATGTGAGGAAAGTGGAAAGAGTTAGAGCTCCTACTGCAGATAATGGCGCCGGTGCACTCAGAAGAGCCCGGAGAGATGTGGAGCCAGCTGGCCACCATGAGTCTCGTTTAGCCTGGAGCTGAATTACTCTCTAGGCTTTCACTATCTGGACTACTAGTAGGATTCAGTTGCCTAAACATAGTCCTGTAGTGTTCTAGAGACTCCTATGTATCCAGGACATAAAAGGATGTTTTAATTATGTTCAGTAAAGGTCATTTAGGTGTTAAGGAAGTGCTGCCAAGAATTTTACATTTCGGTATGAATCTCTTTATAGTGTTCCATTGTTAAGCCATCAGTGTTCAGATGTGTGGGAAGAGAATTAGAAATGTGGCATTTATTGCATGATTCATTATTTAACGTAAGAACATTTTTATTATTATTTTGCTGTGCATTTGTGTAAAATAGAGTTGGATCTGTAATGGAACCATGTCTATTGTGGTGGGGAACAGCTAAGGGATAGAGAAATTACTTTGTGAAACTTCATTTGTGCATGACTTTTCTGTTTATTTTTGCCCTCAATTATGGAAACACAGTTTCTAGTGAACAGAGTGGAGATCCCAGGCACAATTCTCCAAGTGTATCTTGACTCAGCAGATTTTCACAAGGTTCTTCAGAACTGTTTTGAGATTGGGCAAATTTTTATCTTACTCAACCAGGATGATGTCTGTTTAAAGAATGTGTTGGCCCAGTTTGAGAGTAGCACTGTTTTCTCCTGGTCAAGGATTTCAGGCCTTCCTTTCTTTTTTTTTACTCACCACATTGTGCCGGGTAGTTACTCAAAACTGAGGGATATGGAAAGTATATTTAAACTTGTAATCCTCAGACACTGGTTGTGATTAATAAGCTCAGTCAAGTGACACATTTTTTTCAGAGTTTCTGATCTTCTGTTTGTCTGAGTGTACTGAAATATGAATTCAGACACATAAAATACATCTATAGAAGTATATCTAAAATTCATTGTGCAGAATATCCCACTAGTCTTCTCTTTTAATTTTCCCAGTGTATTCCTTCAGCAGTTGTGAGCTTTGCTATAGCAAGAAATAAAATTAATGTGGTAAGTATGAAATTTTATTGTCCATTTTCTCTCTCTCTGTGTCTATCTATATCTTCTATATCTATATATCTATATCTCTGTATCTATATCTATGTGTGTATATGTTCATATTCCCCCTGTGTTTAAAATAAGAGAGAAACCCATTCTGAAATTGTTTTTCAGATACCAAATTTTCAGATTCTGTTTGTCTCTACATTTGCTGTTACAACAACGTGTTTAGTTTGGTTTGGATGCAAACTTGTCCTCAATCCATCAGCTATAAATGTAAGTTACTAAAACAATTACTAATTGGGATACATTTATCTTTGTTAAAAAACAAGGCGGAGAGGGACATTAAGTAGCTGGAGATCAATGTCAGTACTTTGCGGCCAATATCCCAGTGTTCCTGCTTGGCCTGTGAGGAGAGATCATACAGCAGTAACTATACATTTCTCTTTGCACGATGTTAGTTACCTGCAATAATATTCACAAGACATCCTTGGTTATGTGATTTTAATTCTTTTCACTTGCCTATTTATTGTCCATACTATATGATTGATTACTGAAGAAAAATAAGAATAACTGTGTGTGCAAATCTGGCTCTGATGCTTTTTAAAAACTTTTCTGTCTTAAGAGTAAATCATCTGCTGACTTTTCCTCCTCTTTGGAGGATACTGTTTCAGTGAGACAGTCTCACTGTCAGGCAGTTCACTGCCAGCTGTTTTCCATTACCCATGTGGTACAAGGAAGATATAGAGTATCATCTCTAACTATTCTTTCATGATCATATTTATTTTGTCTTCCCATGGAAAACTGCACAAGAAAATAATCCTAGGTCTTTGAAATCGCTGCTGCTAGTTTAAAAGCAGTAAGACTCATACAAAAATAAGTTTATCCAATTAAGTCCATTCACATTTAACACTGTCCCCTCTTTATAAAGGACCTGGGTAATCCCTCATTAGTGCTACTTGTGTTGATATGTATTTCCACAAAATAACTTTCGATGGATAAATGGAATGCAAGATAGAAGCTTTGCTCTACACTGTGACTGTGATGCTACTCCAGGAGGGTACTGTTCTGCCATTAATTTGCTATCAGCATGATGGATGGGATGTGTAAAGATCCAAGCTGCCACTCTGTTCCTTCCCAGCTCTCAAAATAAGAAACCTGGTGGACAGAAATGAGTGGAACCTTGTGCATGCTGGCCACTGCAACTGAAAGTGTTTGGATCTTGAACAGGATTCAAATTAACACCAAATTGAGTACAGGCCTTTTTTTTTCCCTGTCCTTGCAAGCTGAGTGTACCTTTATTATAGTTTGTGGAATCCAGTCAGTGGGACCCTGCAATCTTGTTTGCCTCAGCATAGATGGCAAAGTCAGGATTCCATGGCCTGAACTTACACTTCCCTTATTTTAAAAGTGCTGTGAGATATTCTGCCAGACTTCTGTGTCTACCCTGGATGGGTGAAGGTCTCCCCTCAGTCATGTGTCCAACATCCCATTCATGCAGGCACATTGTGTATGCAGATGGTATTGAACCCCACCTCTAGTGACTGCTTGGCCCAGTAGCTTTTGGGGTTCCCTCTCTTTTCTCTTATAGACTAGGTCTCCACTGACAGTAGTGGAAAGATAGGGAGCATGGGTGCAAGCATGTACTGGGGTGTAGGTGCTTGATTTGGTTGCCTAACCATAAGTGTGTGTCTCCATTAGATCTGTGCTCACTTGTCCTGCTTTGCTGCAGTCACTGGTCCAGGAGGGTATCAGTGTCCTTTAGATCCTCTGTCATTTATCAGACCTCTGCAGATGTCTTGAAACATCTGTAGGATATCTTAAATCATATTAAAAGTATGGATTTAAACAACTGTATTGAACTTAAAATTATTTAAACTTGACATTAATTCAGCCCTTTCATACTGTTTCAATGAACCACATTTTTAATACCTGTTGCAGGGTCAGAGAAAATTGGATTAAAGTTGTGCTAATTTACTACTTTCTACTCAGTTGCACTTGCATGTTCTTTAGTCATGGAAGAGGATTAGGGACACAGCTAGTTTGGTTCTCTGCATCTGGTGATAGATTTTATGTACAGTGGGAGTTGTAGAGGGAATTTTCTTTAGTTCTCAGAAACCCAACATTGCTCTCCCGTTGTTACAGAAGGTACATCTAGCTTTAACTGTACTTCTGTTTGAGAAATAAACCCAAGAAAACTATCTAAACTCTGAAACTGGAGATGAGATAGTTTTACATTGTTCTAGGGGTATTGAACTAATTTCATGACTGAAAGAATCCATGTGATACTCTAGACATGTCATAGCAGAAAAAAATACTGGAAGATAGAAATCTAATTTATTTACTGTTACTTTTTCAATTTTTGTTATTTACTTCTTAACACCTAGGACTAAGTGAGATAGTTTATCAGTTTAGTTACAGTGCTTCTGGACTCAAACTTGTGCATCTACTTGGCACTGCATTGCCAAGTGTGACGTGTGGTCTTGCCAGCTCACATCAGTATTAGTGCTGTGTCAAAACATGTCTAAATCATGGGAATTTATAGTCTGGATTAATTTGTTCTGTGGGCCACACATTTGATACTTTTTGCCTAATAATTCCTCTATTCTTCATTGTAGCACATTTTCTAGAAGTTTACCACAGTGACATTTATCGCTATTTGCGGAGTTAGTACAACTGTACAGTCTGTTGGGTACAGCAAGACACATAGTTCCAATTATGATTTCCTAAGAAAAAGTGAACTTCAGTGTCCACAGAAGCCTCCTAAATCTGCTACTTACTATTTCTCTCAAAAAGCACTTGCTACAAGATACGTGTCAGAGAAAAACATTGCATTATCAACAAAACAGGTCTGACATGAGAAAAATAATATAATTCTGTTCTAAGTTGTTGAGCAATGGTTTGCTATAATTGTGTATGTTTGGAATGGAGTCAGTTCTCCCTAGACTTTTCGTACTTTGCCCCAGTGGCCTGACTGACTACCAGATGTTTTCTTGGGCTGCTGGTGAGAAAATATGGTGCTTTTAAAGACAAGAAAGGGAGATCCACTCTGCCTAACTTGTGTGCCTCTAGGAAATGATTCAGTCCACATAGCGTAGGTATCTACCTCTTTTCATGATGATAATAAGGAACAAAAGAGAAATATGAAGTATTGCATTCACCTATTTGTCTCTTGAAGATGAGCAATGGCAGCATCCATGTTTTTGCACAACAATATAGTCTATGAGAGTAATGAAATAATGAAAAGTGTCTGTGAATGTTTTACTAGTACTAAGCATGGCACAGAACTGGGATCCTTGGTGCAGTTCTTTGGTTTGTGTTTTCATTCAGGGTCCAATATAGTAGCACACTATTTGGGATTGCAACCTAGGAGTTGCAACCTGTGGCCCTCCTTCCCTTGAGAATTTTCCATTAGTTGCTGCAGTGTTCTGGTTTCACATGGAAGGGCCTGCAAAAAGCAAATGTACCCAGCAAACACTCCTTTGTCATAAGCTCCTCTTCTGGAAGACAGCGATAAAATCTTCAGGCACAGTATTTTCATAAATGAAGTAAATGTTTCTTTTGTAGGTTAGGCATACTGAGTATTATGTTCTTGAAATTCGTCAAGAGCCAAGAAAATAGCAAAGTATGTAATCAATAGATATATCTAAATCTTACAGAAACTGGATAACCTGCCTAATCATGCTAGACTCAGCCCCTTCCTTTATTTTTAATATGGAAGACATAACTCATTTCTGTCTGGGATTTTACTGACAGATAAATTTCAACTTGATTCTACTTATTCTGCTGGAAATCTTCATGGCAACTACTGTGATCATTTCAGCTAGGTCTACTGAAGACTGCTGTACAAGAAAGAAAGTAGGTACCTTTAAGAATTGTGTGTGTTAAAAAATATTCCGTTTTCTTTTATTACATACACTGACAATTTATTGGCAACTCCAGCATATAACTTTGCATGCTGAAACTATATTTGAACTATAAATAAAAGTACTAAACAGTAATTGCTTCTTGTATCTTTTAAAAGTGCAATAACCCTTCTGCAATATTACCTGTTGAAAATTATACAGCACAGAGTTCTTTGAATATCATCTGAATAGGCATAGCAAATGTTTTATTTCTGCTTTCTAGAGCGAAACGTGATGATGTGTGAAATATTAGAGTACTATTCCTTGTATATATGTAAGCAACACCTTTTTGAAGCCTGATGTAGTGAAAGTATTTGTCTTGTATGCCAATTTGATGGTATCTGGACAATGAATTTTGGCTTCAGGATTTGGGGCTATAGATAAAATTTTCTTTATTCACAAGTGCTTTCCCAAACCCCACCCTCATTTTTCTACCACAGTACTTTTTTTAGGTGAGAATGAAGCAAACATGCTTTGCCATTCAAAATACTGATTGATAAAGTTGTGTAGTGTCCTGTCCTCCTTTGGCTCCTGCTGATCCACATCTGTAAAATCTGAAGGCTCAGGAAGGAAGTGTATTCTTTGAAAATGGAGAAGGGAGACAAGATGACAGTATTTCATTATTGAATGGTGGCTGTGGAACAGCTAATCTGGAACTAATTAATTTGGTTTTAATGTAATTGATGTGGTCTGACACTGGAAAACACCGTGATGTGTCACTGTCACTTCTTCTGGGCCAACCAGATATTGCATACCACTGTTTGGATCTGTAACAGGTTGCACAAGATATTAGAAAGAAATGTACTGTTTTGTATATTTTTGATAATGATTTTTTTATTCCTCTCTAGAATACTGCATATGACAGTGCCATTGTTTTGAGTAATGTCAGCTTTCCTGCTCGAATTCTGAAGTCATACTCAGTAAGAAAAGCATTGTTTCATTAAATCAATTAATTACTTCATTTTTCTAAGGTTCTTTAAAGGCAGGAAGAGATCAATGTAGTTAAGAACTGAAAGAATAAAGACAGAAATGAGAGTTATATAGTAAAATATTTCCATTTGGAAGATTGCAGAATAAATCATAACTGCTCTTTATTATAGGAAGGAGACTACTTAATGACTTAGGGATAAATATTGTAAACTGAACTGTTGTTTGGTGGAGCTAATAAATGAAAGCATAAACATGTAAGCTTGTTAGTGTTTTGCCATATTTTAGATGTGAAAACATAGACTTCATGCCTAGCTAGTAGCATAGATGCATTTTATTCTTTCCAGTGAGTTCCTTTCTATATGCAAATAGGAAATTTCACAAACACATTGTTAATAATTTATGTGCTCTTATTTGTTTTAGGTAATTGAGGTGATTATTGGAATTTCATCAGTATTTGGTGGAATAATTGCTTTGAATATGGATGTTCTAGTCTCAGGTCCATACCTCTCAGTAACATTCTTTTGGATCTTAGTTGCTGTAAGTAGTGCAAATGGAAGGTACTCTTAAAACAATGGCTTTTATGTAATGGTTTTTTTCACTTTTCTCCTCCCTACTGGAGTATTTATTTGGCTCTAATACTGTTTGGGAACTGCTGCTTAGCAAATGAATTAGCACTTCGGTATACTTTATATATTTATGCAATATTTTTGGTTTGCAATACTTTGGTAAAGTGTTCTGATACATTTTCAGTCATCAATTCAGTAAAATGGAAATGAGTATTAAAACAAGGGTATTAGAAGTGAGGTGTTTTGTCAAAAAAAATCATAAGTTTTAGAATATATTAGGCTGCAAAAGAAAAAGTTTAATTTTAGCACAGTAGAATCCTTAGAACATCTTATTTAACCTCTCAGTTTTAACTGTTTTGAAAGTCTGAGACTCCGGTTGGTAACCCTTATCCCTAATAACAGCCCGTACGCAGGAGCAGTGGATTCATAAAGGATGTTGTGCCATCCTGCTTGCCATGAAGGAAATGATTGAGAGAGAAGACAATGACCACTAGGTTTACATATGTGGCTGTAAAATCCCTCTGCATGAAGTGGAAAAAGTTCATAAACAATCTTTTCAGCATTCAGAATTCACAAAAGAAAAAAGCTGTGAATAGTGGGAATTACTGTAACTGAATTGTAATTCTTTTAATTTTTGAGTCGATAAATACTTACTTTGTTACACTCTTTTGTTTAGTGCTTTCCAAGTGCTATTGCAAGTCATGTAGCTGCTGAATATCCAAGTAAATGTCTGGTAAGTGTGTAAAATTCTCAGATTTTGTCATTAGAGTGGAATAATGCTAATAAAGTCTGCCTGATAGTGGGCACTAATCAAGTGTGCTCACTTGTTTTTAGCTGCTTCTACAAAATGTGACAGAAATATGTAGCGGGAATGTTAGCTGATAGCCCTTGAAAGAACTCTGGTAGATCCTTTGGAGGCTTCCTTTCATCAGATCTAGAAAAGACTTTGAAGTGTTTGGTTGGGTGCTTTATTTTGTTTGTTTGTTTTGTTTTGTTTTTTGGGGTTTTTGTAGCGATTCCTTAGGAAAAGATATTACTATAGAAAAAAAATAAAGTACCTCATATGGTATGTCCAGAATTGCTCTCAAGCTCCTGAGATGAGGTTCCCTTTTTCTTTTATTATCAGTTGTGGTTTCTGAAAGAAGAAAATTAGGTGTGCAGGTCGCCCTGGACCTAGAACCTATTTTAAACAAATTCTTCATCTTCATGATTATCACCAAGAACTAAGAATATTCAGTAGAGTGCATTTATTCCTTGAATGTCCTAGATGTGTAGTTAAGGCTCCTTAAAATCTCTGTTCTAAGTAATAGTCATGCAACCATATTTAAGTGAGCAATGAGTTATGACCACAGCTGAGTCAGAATATAATCTGGTAGGGGTGATATTTGAATGAAACTCAGCTGCTGCTGTATGACAATGAACTTGCCTCAGAGCACTCAAATTAATTTACATAAGATTTTTTTAGGTTACAACTCTGCAATATCTGTTGTTAATTCTCATTAACTCATATAAATTGAAGAATAAATGGTATTTCTATACTGGCTCTCCAGATGGGCTATTGGTTCCTCTATGTGCTTATGAAAGGCGCTTGTAAAATAAAAACATCATCATCTCTATTGAATGAAGTATGAATTACAAAACAACAGTATTTCGGCTAGGAAATTTAAGTTATTAATACTTGCTTCTGTATCTCCATGAAATGTGAGTGGCTCTTAGTATTTGTCTTTTATGTGTAATCCTACACAGTTTTACATATTTTTGTCATGCTTGGTTTGGGGAAACATAGCTCACAAACCAGAGTTAACTTTTTAAATTATTATTTAACATGTTTTATCTTCTTTTTTAGGTTGAGGTCCTGATTGCCATTAGCAGTGTTACCTCTCCTTTGTTGTTCACTGCTTCTGCATACTTATCCTTCAGTATCATGCAAGTTGTTGACATCTTTAAAAGTTACCCACCTGCTGTTAAAGTATGTGTTTTTATGCAGTTGAAAAATGAACCTCTATCTGTTACAGTAGCAAGGTAGTAGTAAATTAGGGAATATATGAAGACAAGGTACTGCATTATAAAGATGGAATGAAATGTTATAGAAATTATTTAAAAGCTCTTATTTAACTTATAATTGAAATGATGTTACATCTACTGGCACCTTGGAATTAGAGTTAAAAATAAAATAGGGTATTATCCTAAATACACAATAAAAAATAATAGCCTCAAGGAGTCTAGCGTATCATATTTTATAATTTGTAGTATTTAAATTAAAGATTCTAAGTTTCCTTGAAGAGTACATTTTTCTGTTTCTTAGGATGTTTACTAATAGTTGGAATTGTAAGCTTACACCTGGATTCATTGAGTCTGAATTGGGACAGGGAAGAAAATGTTTACAGTTTAAAGCATTTCAGTATGAAGTGTTACCTGTGCACTGCTGAAGAGCTTTCTAGGGCTCTGCTGGAAATGTGTTTAGCAATACCTGATGATGTTCCAAGAACCACTTATGGGCATTAAATCAGTGTCAGTAAGAATTTTTACTCTTAGTATCCATTAGTCATTAAGTAATCTTGTAACTTTGGAAGAAAAGAGGGAAAATGTTTATTAAATTGATATTTCAGGGACTGGAAAATCAGCTTCTGAGTATGTGATCCTGTTCTTGTTCTGGAGGAGGATATTGTGCTGTTGAACCTCAGGAGTGGCCACAGCTTACAGACCCTCTTTAAGCAGCTTCTCTTGTCACACATGTTGGAGACAGATGACTGCACTGTCTAGACAGTTGGTGTGACCCTGCAGAGCATTTCTTACATTCTTACTCTGCTTTGTGTCTGGTTACAGCAAGAGTGGGCTGCTCTGCACAGGAGGATGAACAATGGGGCAGGAGGTAACAGCAAGGCAGAAAAAGAATGGTAACTTCATTGGCAAGCAGAGCAGTCCTACAGCACCCCAAAAAATAGTAAAGCAAGACAGGTCCAGCCATAGTAGCCAGGTTCAATCAGTGGTTCAGTGATTGCCAGGTAAGTCCACAGTACTGAGGCAGATCTAAGGTCATCCAGGAACTCAGGTCAGCAGGGCAAGGTCAGAGCCAGCAAGGCACAAGGCCGGGCCCAAGCATAGCTGTGACATTGTTTAGGTCAGAACCAGCAGTAAGACACTATTTTAGAGGATGGTTTCCTCAGTTCTGTTCTGTTTCCAGAGGAAAAAATAATTTGGCAAATTAGTATTTTCTTAAAAATTAGAAATCTCTTCTACTTTCAGCAAACTCAGGCACTAAAACTTTAGTTGAAACTTTATGCTGAAATTCACTGTAAATTATAATTTGAGTTAAAAAATCTAGATATTAATCTTAAAAGTATAGGAGTGGGAACATTATAAAATACTTTATTCAAGTGGTTAACAACATATGTCTATTTTCAGCAATCTTATGATGTACTCCTGTTGCTTCTGATGTTGATGCTGCTAATTCAGGCATGCCTTACTATTGGAACTGTAATACAGTGTGTGAATTACAAGACAAAAATGAAATTACAAGATTCATCATGGACACCATCACAGATTAAAAAACAGGAATACAGAACACCAGAGGTATGTATTTACACCCGTTATAAAATTTGAAAATACCTATTTTAAAATACTCCTTTTAGGTAATATTTTTTGGTTTTAATTTCTGATCTTAATTCAGACCACAATTAAAAGCTGTTCTATGAAACTGAATTTTGTAATTAAGAGATAATAGTTTGCTGGTTAGATGATAACTGGGCATGACATAGGGCACAGAACTGTACCCCTTAGGTTTTCCTCTTTGCTGTACAGAGCTAGACCCTGTATCCTTAAAGACTCTGAGAGAGTTACTCACAGCACTAGAAAGAGAGTGCTGGATTCAGTCCTTGCGTTAGGAGCACCTGTACTGATACAGCACTGGATAGAAAACACTGGGAGCAGAGACTGAAATCTGTCAAGTCAGTAAACAGCTGCTAATGGAAAGTGGAAGCCTGAACATTATATTCCCTGAGGCTGCTGAGGGTATTTGGTATAGGTTGCATATTTTCTGGATCTGTGTCCCGAGACTTCCATTCTGTGTAAAAGATGAAGCACGGCAGCACTTCCATTGCTGCAAGTAACATTTTGGAGCATAGATCATGGCATGGCTAAACAGATCTCTGCCGGGGATTATTTACAAAAGCATTCCTGGTTTGTGAGTCACTGAGAAATTGGACGTGAGTTAAATGCTAAAAGGAGCACTTTCTCAGCAAAAGCAACACTATTTTGCTTACGTTTTAGTATTTAAACACATGAACAGTGTTATAGGTGAAGTTGCAGGTCCCTTTGGCTGCTCAGAAGTCTGTGTCCTTAGGCAAGGCTGTAATTTGCTTGCATGTGTGTAGGTAAATCTTGCTTCAGTTGCACCACAGGGGCCTGCTTCTGGCTTTGGGGTTAAAGGTTTAGGTGTGAGGGCTTCCAGTCATATCTTAGAAAAAAATCTTGAAAAAATGTCTTTAGTAACGTGTTTAAAATAGGAATTTGGACAAGTATCTTTGACCCAAATGTTTCAAGTATTACGCAATTTACACTATTATATTTTATATCCTAAATATAAGCTCTGTAATATACAAAAACTGTACAATTTACAAATGTACAGAATATTTTAATAGCTCTGGCTGTAACTATTCACATTTGCATTTTCTTAGCTTCTCTCAGATATTTATTTGCTTGAACTTCAGTTTTTAATCAAAACATTTTTTCATGCTTACATTTGTCTGAAATTTGTTTACTTTTAGGTTCCCAATAATACCTTAAAGGATTTTGACAAAGATAAAGCTTGGAAAGCAGTTGTGGTGCAGATGGCTCAGTAGTTTGGATTCTACAAATGCAGCCAGTACAGCACAATCCAATATAGTAAACCAACTGTTGGAATTAAGGTTTAAAAACTTTTCAATTTTTAAACACCTATATAGTTGCAGCAATAGGAGCCATGGAATAACACAGTAAATGATGTATCTTTCTAATAATTTTAAAATGTGTTGATAATATTTTTAACACATCTGTCTTCTCTGTTGGTATCTCTAGTCTAGTGTTGCTTTAGAAAATACCTTTAGAAAAAGGTAATGAGTCACATGGATTTATGCTGATGGCGAAGTGAAATATTGCAATATGTAGTAGGCTTCATATATTTGCAAGAGATTGTTATAACTGCAGTTATGCAGTCAGTGTGACTGATAAATGCTTTTGTAAAGTTATGAGTACAAGTCATAATTGATATTTTTGCTTATACTTCACTTTTGTAGGAGTTGTAAAGTTGTTCTGCATCTTATTGCTTTTATATAAATAAAAGTCTTTATTATGTGGAAACTCGACAATGTGGACTGACATTCTAATCGGAGAGGTGGCAACAGAATATTATTTCCAATTAAACTTCAATTTCTGGACTATTAAAAGGTGAAGAGTCATTTTCTGAGTGCTGAGACACAAAAGCTACTTACCAAAACAAAAGCATCCAACAAACAGAAGCAATTGGCCAAATAACAGGAGATACTACTGTTATTAAGAGCAGGTTTTTTCACATAGGAAAATTTATTTTTAGTTAGATTACTTTTCATTTATTTATTTTCCTAACTGTCTTAAAAACCTATGGAACGTAGCTGCCCTGAAACAAGGGACATCCCCCATACAGATTACCTTTTCCCCCTATAGCTGAACTATGTGTATGATCGTGTAGATTTCAAACACTATTAGAACTTCCATGTTAATAGGATTTCCAGTGTTACCAGGGTGGTAGCTGCTGACAAGGTGGTGACGTTATTTTTTTCCTGTTTTTATCATTCTATTGGTGGGTTTTGAGAGGTTATAGACTTTGAAGTTAATCCTTTTTTTGATCTGAAATAACTCAGATCGTTTGTTCAGAGCATGCTGCAAAGCTTAACTGTTTTTGAGAAGGGGAAAGAAAGAGAGAAAGGTGTGTAGAGTGTGGAGACTTTCAGGTACACTAACATGTTTCTTTTCATTTTGGGAAAGCTGGCAGTTATTGTGGGATTTAAATACATAGAGGGTACTCTTTCAAGTTTAGAGCAGTGCTTCTTAAGAGCATTTATACAGGAACCTCCCTGTCCTCCTAAAATAATAGGGTGTGCTTTTGGTCCAGGCAACTACATCAACAACCGCAAATGCTGTTTCTTAAATATTGCAACATTTCGTGTGTACCTGTGCTACTTGCGTGAACATTCTCTCAACATAAGAGACAGTTAATTGTATATCTGCTACAATCCTGCCAATTTTACAAGTAGGAAAAGTTAGAGTTTGATAGTACACTATTTTTTTTTAAAGTTGCAAAGAAATAGTGACAGTTATACTTAAAAATAAACAACTTTCTAAATCTCGTGCATGAAACTGGAAAAAGACTGCAGACAATGTAGAATTTCTTCATGAATAATTGTAAAGTGAATAGTGCGAATGTAACTTAACCATTTCCTTAATGGTTTGTTTTCCTTTATGCAGTAAAACACTTTGCCTTTGTTTAACTGAATCTGTATCTTTAAGAGATTGTCTGTATCTCTTCTGTCAAGTCATGATTGGCTTTGGTTATTCAGGTTAGTTATAAGTAGATATTACTTTTGTAAATGATTTGGGTGGGAAAAGAAATTAAGGGAAGTTGCACAGCTGATGGAATTTCCAGAAAATTCTTGTACCAACAAAGCAGAAAAAGGCACTTTAACCTCCATTTGAGTCAAATGGCTTGAGGTGCTCTCCTCTAAAGAGTGAGAGCCTTTTAAACAGCTCCTGATTTCCCTTTTTTTTCTGTCAGGAGTGATTACAAAGAAACTAATGACAGGATATATAATAGGAGATATTTGCATTTCTCTTGGGGAACTAAAGTGTTTTAATAAGAAGTGAAGAAAATAACATTCATCAAAAAGAAAGAGAAAAACTAAATAGGCTAACCAGAATGATTGAGTTAAAATTTGGATTGACCCTGAGTAATGGTTGAGATATATGACTGTATCTGAGGTTTTTCAGTCATTTTAGATTAACAAGGGTAAGGAATAGATGGGAATAAAAACAGGTAGTCATAGAGCTGCCAGCCATAAATTCTGCTTTCCAGTGAAGATGAACATTGCAGAGCTCCCTGCCTGGCCACAGCTCCCTTCCTGCTCTGTTCAGCACAGCGGAGTCTGAACAATCTGCCAGGTTCCAGGACTTCTCCCTGCATGCCTGGTAAACTAGGAGCCCCACCATGGATACCTCTCTGGAGACTGAGTTTTCTCATACCCTGCAAGAAGGAAAGTCATGGAGGTAAGAGGCAGGCTTTTAAAATCATAATTAATGTAGGGCTGGCTGCTGACGTGAAAAGCATTTCTCAGGCAGAGAAAGTTTCACTGTAAATCTCACTCTGTGAGTCAATGTTTTTGTAAGTCAAAACAATACCCCCCCACATGCCCTTCTTTACCAAGGGATTTTTTGTATTGATGTTTGACACAGAGTAAATCTTGATTGCTTGAAGCTTTAGCTTGGGTCTGCTGGTAGATGATCTGTTTCCACAGCACAGCTAGAAAACCTGTTAAAGGTCAAAATCATACCCCTCTCTGAGGTCATCTTGGTAAGGTAAATATGTATGTGCCATGTTAAAAGGGTTTCTGCCTGGAAATGTGCCTTTTCCTGCCTTGCTGGGTGTCACTAGAATTAATACCACGGGCTACTGCGTAGCTTATACCAGGAGTTAGGTTCCTAGTGTAAAAAAACCAGTCCTGGGTAAAATAAAGAAAAAAATCAGACTAAAGCATCTCCTGAAAACAAAAAATTGGTTTTGACTCTGTGTGAAATACACCATGCATATGTGGTTTCTTTATGCATGTGTGTTCTGCACAGGTAGTTCTGAGCTGATAGGAGTTTTTTAGTTATTTCTTATAATTTTAAGAAGACGAATTAGCTGATCTAACTCAATGCTGAATGGGGTTGTCTCCCCTTGCTTTGTGTGAGCTGGGGCTGGTATCTGATTGAACTGGCAGAAAATGTATTGATTAAGAATTGAATAATATCATGCTGATTTAGCCAGGTTAGCACACAAGCAGACTTACAATGGCCTTCTTTAAGATCTTGGCTATGTCTTCATACCAACTGAAGGTAGAATTGGCCTTCTACCTCATTGGAGGCAGATCAACAGGTTTTTTGTCTTTTGTTAGCACTTCTTGTGACCCTTGCCGTTGCATTCCTTGTCTATGTTTTGCCTTGATCATATACCCTTCTCCATTCCCCAGTTGAAAAAGTAGACTTGCACATGATCCATACCAGGAATTACAACTTTAAACTGACCATGTAATCAGTTGGTTTGTGTGTAGATCACTATAAATAATAGCTGGAATTAAAGTTGTCTCTCAGATAAAAAATTGCATGTTTTATGATCTAGATCTTTTGTTTTTGAACCCATGGGATCGAAATAACAAAATCTAAATTAGTTTCAGAAACTGGAGTCGTCAGGCTTCCCTGGCAGCTGCTTGGATTTTATAATGATTTCCTGTTTTTTTAAATGTTGTTAAGTAATTTTGGTTATTACTGAGTGGGAAGTGCCACAGGGAGAAAGTGAGGAAAAAGAAAATGTTTATATAAACCCTTTTATAAATAGTAGTATCCTAGGTAAAGTATCTTCAAAATATGAGTTTTGGATTATTTTTTCCACTTTACCTTTATAATTCTAATATGAGATATTTCACAGTAAACTGTTTTTCTGCCCATATCTTTATAGGGAAGGCAGCCAAAGAGTGAAGTAATGATAGAGCTGAATGTACTATGATGAATGAGATTCATGCAAAAGGAAAAACATGCCTTCTACCTTTAAGCACTGAAGAAAGAAATGCCCATGAAAACAGTTTGTGGCTAATTATTTCCTAATCAGTATTTTGCTAATATCTAATTATTACCATCAAATATAAGCAAAAATTGGTTTTCATACTTATTTTTTAAAGACATGAGAAGTCTACAGGAATAAAATATCCTTATGTAATGCTTACCAGAATTTTCCTCAGAGAATTTTTAAAAATATTTATTTCCTACTCCGTCTTTCTATTTCATTAGTTCAAAAGTTACAGCCTTGTTAATGAACAGATTTTAATTATTCATTTCTGTCCTCTAAAGACAAACTGTTTCTGAAGAAAAAAACCCACCAAAGTGATACTGATTTTTAAAATTATTTTCTCTCTACCTGATCTGTTTTTAAAATCTGATGTAGCTCCTTGTCGTGGTTTAACCCCAGCCAGTAACTAAGCCCCACAAAGTTTCTCACTTGCTTTCCACAATGGAATGGGAGAGAGAATCAGAAAACATGAGAGAACTTGTGGGTTTAAAAGTTAAAGCAAAAACTGTGCACACAATGAAGCAAAACGTGAGTAGACGGGTGTTCAGGCATCCCCAGGAAAACAGGGTTCCATCACATATTAACAGCGACTTGGGAAGACAATGTCATCACTCTGAACATCCCCACTTCCTCCTTCTTCCCTCAGCTCTATATGCTGAGCATAACACCAAAAGGAATATTGCTGGGGTCAGCTGTCCTGGCCGTGTCCCCTCCCAACTCCTTGTGTGCTCCCAGCCTCCTTGCTGTTGGCATGAGGAACAGAAAGGGCCTTGACTCTGTGTAAGCTCTGCTCAGCAGCAATGAAAACATCCCTATATTACCCATAACTCTTCAGCACAAATCCAGACCACAGCCCCATACTTGCTACTGTAAAGATAACCCAGTCTATCCCAACCAAACCCAGCACATTCCTAATCTAAGAAATGTGTTTTATATAGATGTTTGGTAATGGCCATTTTCTCAAAGTGCATAGTGTTTAGGTTTAAATGGGCCCTGGTCTTTCTTCCTCTGCTTATTGTGAACCTGAAGGCTGAAATCCAGATACCCAGAGTTGGTAGGGATTTGTACTACCTACATGTTCTGGAAAGGGAAAATAAGTGTTAAAGCACTGTGTGAATAGGATAACTTGCTGGTTTGTATTGCATGGTTTTGTACTTTATACCATCAGACTCTGGACATCCAGAAAGAGCTTGGAAATTTCTGCAGCTCCTGAATCTTCCTGCATTACCAGCTCTGCTTCCCAGCAGCTACACAAAGCCAATTGCTTCTGCGGGGCTGAATTGCTAGAGGTTGCCCCAATATTTCTTGTTTTCAGAGGTGTCCCCAGAGAAGTGCCTCCTGCCTCTGTGCCTCTATACTGTCTGTATCGGCTGGACTTTTCTACTGGACCCTACTGACAGTGCAGGGATCATGACAGGTTCTTGGTTGTTCCTGGGACTGCCATTTGACAAATCACCAGGATTCATAACTACTCTGGAGCTTGTTTTTCTAGACAGAGGCCTTGACTCACTCAGGGTCTGTTCTGAGGATATGTACTCTTTGCCAGCAATCCTGGTTTAAATTATTCACCATGTTCTGCTGCTCATTTGCCCATTTCCATTGAAGGACGTGGAAAGAGTCTCATTTATTTCAATATGGCTCATCTTGAAGTTTTTGTATTTATTTTTGTGTTCTTTCCAACATCCGATTTATATAAAAAATTGCATAAAAGCAGAGTAATTTTTATTTGCATTATATAAACACTGAAGACTGAAATGGGAAGGAAAAAATATAGCATTAAAATGTCAGCGTGCTCCATACTGTCTGCTACCACACTGAGCTTCACTAGGACACCTGTGATGCTTCAAATTGATCTGCCTAAAAAAACCCCATATTACCCAAATTGCACAAAATCACTCTTTATTCTGGAAGAGTTTTAAAGCTGCATTGGTTTCCTGACTCAGTTTACATGGCTTGACACTCTCAGTTCAATTGAAGGATTGAGGTGCCTCAGTACAGGACAACAGGGAGGCTGTTATCTTCAGCCAGCGTTGTTGCTGCTTACAACATTTTTTAAATCTTACACCAGGCTACTTATTTTTTGAGGGCTACATAACATCAATTTGTTGATAGTTACCGCTCTGCCAGTCTTTCCAGACTTCCCCATATCACTGTCATGTGTGGGTCCATTCTTTCTAAGTGTAAAATCTGCAATCCTCCCCTGCTGACCTCAGCTGAAATTTTGATAGTTGAGATGGAATTCTTCTTTCAAAGTTTCCAGATGGTTAAAGGGTACTTTCTGTTCTAGGAACTGCTGGTATTCTTGTGTGCAGCATCTCTTGGGTGTTAACCTCCATTTTTTCGTGTTTATCATGACCCAATACTTTGGTATCAGTTCTATTTTTAATCTGATCCATAGATCTTGTATCTAGTCACAAGATATCTATTTTTTTTCTAAAATCCAGTCTGTCCTAATAATGATGTATTAGGATTTTCAAGGTGAACCATAATTGTAGTCATGGAGATGTCTTGGAGTGTGAGAGAATCCCCTCCCTGCTGAACAGTCCAAAGCAAAAGAAATGTGCAAGAACTAGTTTTTACCCCCAAACCAGACAAATACAATTTGGTAAGATTTTTAGAAAGACAGTTAAGGTAAATTGACTTAATAATTGATTTACTTTTAGTTGCAACCCCTCCACATTTGCTAATAATTCTAGTTTCTCTGAGCTTTAAGTTCATAAAAGTATAGATTAACTACAAAAAGTTTGGAAAATTGTGAATATACTTTATTTTTTATTATTTTACTCTTTTTTCTAAGAGAATTTTTTGAACACTCAAAGTTTTAGTTTTTTCTTTAATTATTTTAACAATTTCATAGTGGTCTAAAATAATTTTCTTTAATAATTTAAAAATACATTTTCTTTATTTTTATTTTCTTTAATAATGCATTGGACTTTCAGCAACCTAATTTGGAACTAGATTATCTTTAAAATTCCCTTTTAGCCCAAACCACCTTATGACTGTATGATTCTAATCTTAGGAAAAGAAATTCTTCAGTATCTGTGGGTTGTACCTGGGTTGTAAGCAATGCTCCTAAGGTGCTGCCTACTGTGACATTTGCTCTCATTGCTGAATACTTATGACTCTTGAAGGAAAGGGATGGGGTGAGGGAGGAGAGTGAGAGTCCTCTTGAATCATGTAGATGAAATGAGTACTGGTTGTCTTTGGACAGTGAATCAGTAACATGCTGAATACAGAAGCACTGTGCAGCTCCTGTTTCACCAGCCTGTCTTGTGGCTCTCTGGGATAGAGGTGCCCTGCTGGTGCCTCTGCTGGGTACCTGGCCTGGCTGCACAGGCTCACTCTGGACAGGAGGTGTAGGCACAATCCCAGAAAAGTGCAGTTCCCGTGTATGGGATCTGAATCATTGTGAGTATTTTGTTGTGATGACAGTAGCACCACACACAGCTCCACTCCAGAACATACCCAACATGACAAGCAGCTGTCAAGTTATAAACAGCTGTCCTTTGGTTGATGTGACTGGTCCTGAGGCAAGATGTCTGCTGCCTGGAGCAGGCAATGCAACTGCACATGGAGTTAAAAGAATAGCCAGGGTTCTGGGCTGGCCATGGCCCTTCATCTCTAGACAGCTGTTATAATATAGTATGTGTGCCTGAAACTGGGAAGTATGTAGTGATATATCACAGGATCCTCTTGCAAAATGCAGTGTGAGTGTGGCTATTGTGTTCCAGAAAAGGCTGGGACTTGTCCCATATGGATGTGACAGGGACATGCCTTCCAGCATAGACATTGACATGTTAATTTAACAAAGTCAGAAAATTATGTAGCCGAAGCAGAAATCTCTTTGGAGTTCTATGCTTAAACTCCAACACGTCAGGTCACAAAATCCATTTCTGGCTGCTTAGGTATGTCTGGTTATGCATCTGTCCTAACTGTAGTTTTCAAATAATGTTTCTCGTACACACTTGACCAGCGGTGGAATTATGTTAGTGTTCTCTTTTGGAGTGGGCCAAGTATGTATCCAAGCATGCAAAATATGTGAAGACAGAGAGTAATTAAGAAAAAGGGACCTGAGCTGATGGTCCAGAGATCAATCTTGACCCAAGAGAAAAAGGGGGTTGCAAAATACTGGATTTTGCTCTGTACTCTAGGGTCTACCTCTGCATTTTATTAAAAACACCCTGAACAACCAGGCCACCATCCTGAAATGTGCAAGATTTGGACTCAAACCTTCTTGGACTGTGAAATGGTTAGAGTCTGGGTTTTCTATGTTCTTGATTAGTGCTGTAATAAAGATTTAGGGTGCAAAATATCTATGTTACCAAAGTGCAAAAGGAGGCCCTTCCTATTAAGGGTTTTTCAAGAAGATGGAGAAGGGTTTTTTCTGAAGATGCAGAGAACATTGGTAGAAACAGACCAGTATCTTTTGCTATCATCTGCTTTTCAGGGATAAAATAATGAAAGCATCAAACTAATGACAAATGTGGATTAAAATACAGGTAAGGTATAGTAAGTAACAAGGACTAAAAGACATCTGTTAGAAAGAAATTATTTTCAAAATTATGATCAAGAATTAGAGTCCCATTTGAGCAGGGAGCCTAAGAGATAGTGTCCCTGTAAGTTTCAAATGCATTGATGCTTCTACATAACTGATAGTTTTCAAAAAATGTGGCATGGGTCAATTATATTGCCCAGCTTTTAGTGAGAATCTTAACGGGGGTTCTGAAACCTGATGTAATAAAAACAGTGGATGAACACAGTAATTCCAGGATACTAATTATGCAGGAACAGTAAAGTAGCTAGTGTAGCTAAGACTTAAAAAAAAGGTTAAATGAAGCAAATAACAATAAGGTTGTTGCCTGTTCAACTTAACAACAGCTTCAGTCCACACAGAAACTGTCTGGACTAAAACACTGTTCCTGCATGGAAAGAGTACATTGTTAGAGCTGTGCTTTGATCAGCTTTATTCAGAATGTGACAGAGGTGAGCTAAGAAGTACCAGAAACAATAAGAAAATTTCATAAGGTGAATGACACCATTAATTTCTGTGGAAACTGGAGGTAAATACACTAAGGAGAGTCCAAATGGCATTTGTTAGAGAGCAAAACATCCTTTACCTGCTCACTCCTGGATATTGTGTGCAGGATCCCAATCTTACAAAAGCGTATAGAAAAATGAAGAGGTATATTACTTATTGTAGAAAATATAGGGGAGATATGCTGGAAAACAACACAACTGACTATTTTGGCAAAGGTGAGAATGGATATTCTGTATTTTTTTAAAGCAACAAGGGGGAACCTGACTGAACTATTTGGAAGCAGTTTTAAAATCAAAACAAAGCAAATAAACATAGTTTAATTTTACAACTCATTGCTCCAAGAAGTTTTGAAAACCAAAAGGATAAATAGATGCAAAGGGTTGTTTTACAAATACATTTAAGGAAGTTTCAGAAGCAGCTGTTAAAACCAGTGATGTGCTGTTAAAACCAGTGATTACATTTTGTTCAGTACAGTGATTGTACTGAAAAAATAAAAAAATAAAGTGTTCTTGGAAAATTGACAAACTGGACTCACATGAAGTATCTAAAATACAAGTACAGTAGATACATTGGCAGAGTAGACGTATTTTACATGTAAAGCCAAATCCTAGCAGATACTGTAAGTTGTATATTCCCCATGGTAACTGATATAAAAGGTTTTGTAGGAGCACTGAGTACTTGGGTCCTGGCACTGTCCTACTGGAAGATATCTCTCGGTTGTAAGCAAGCCCTGTCTCTGGAGGAAAACTCCCCATTCCCCTTGGGCATAACACAGCACATGTAGTCTCCATATAAGCCAGAGATCATGTTTTTGAAATACTTGTTCCTTAAGAAGGGTAGTGGGACTATGTGAAAGGTAGCACCCAGAGAGGCAATCCTGGGCATTTTGTTATGCTCAGAAGTATTGAGGTGTTGTGACTCACTCCTACCCTGCCTTCAGAGTTGGTGGTGTTGAGCTTTGAAAAAACATGCATATTTCCCAAATTTCCCAAAGCTGGAGATTGGCTATAGAACAGGATGATACAATTGATACAATTAGATAATAATTGAAATAAGTTCAAGGCACAGATTTCTAGGGTAAAAGAATCTGCTATTCCTGCTGATGAAAAAGCAGAAAGTAATCTTCCAAGACCACCCACCTTCCAAACCTGGTTTTCTTTTTATTCAATGCCCTAGAAAACCAGGAAAATAAGCAGACATAAGAATGCCTTTGAATACTCATGAACTTGCCTGGTACATCACTCTAAAAACACAATTCCCATTTATATATGGAATTTACAGAAAAGAAATCTGTTGAAACTGATCTAATGCTAATGTGATGAAATCCAGAAGGAAGACGCTTTTACTGTGATTGTCAGAAATCACTGTTTCCTATTTTTCACTTTGGAACATACAAAATGAATTGAACATGCTTTATATTTCCCAGAACTAGCAATTTTCTGTCTTTGGAAAGTTTTAGAGGGAGGAGCTTGGAGGTGCTGTGGGAGGGACTAAAATTCAGATTAAAGTTTTGGCACCAGAGGGAGAATTGTAGTAGAGTAGAAGGTTTCTTCTGAGGTTTTGCTTTCTGTATTTTTTTTTTTTCAATTTAGGATGATAAGTATTTATGTTCATATTCTTCTAATAATTCTCTTTTGGAATGCCGATTGTCAGATTATTCCCAGGATTGAAGAATGTGGACTTTCATGTTCTCAGGTAATCTCTTACTTGTTCCAATTTGCTGTCTATTAATATAGTAGTTATATGCTGCCAAAATAATTGTTGGAAAAGCAAGAAAGAAAAAATGGAAAAATATTTCAGCTGTCCTGAACATTCACTTTATGTTCCTGTCATTCTGAATGAAGTATCCAAAGAGACAAAGATGACTCTGAAAGGGTATAAGAAAATGCATCTTTACGCTGTTTCCAACTGCTGCTGTTACTTTAAAACCTGTCTTTTGTATTTGAAAAAATTATTTGTTAATATTCATTACTCTTCCAGAGTCAGTTTTTACAACAGCAGTGGTGCCAAAGAGATGCGAGGGAGGAATGAGAGGTTTCAGAAATTGCTAATTATGTTAGGAATATGTGAAACACTGACTTTCCTGTGAATAAATGAATTAAGCATGAGAAAGAGTAAAACATGTTTTTCATTTTGTGGGTTGATTGTAACGTCAGTATTAAATTTAATGACTTCTGTATGTGCATGAAGGGAATGTGAACCATACCATCTCTTTAATAGCTTTGGATTTTGTATAATTCCAAATATCCCCGCAAAGGGGCAGTATGGAGATATTCTGCTCCTCTTGGCACTCTGAAATTGCAAGCATAGAGTACATTGAAAGATGAATAAAAAAAAAAACCAGCAAATAATAGGCAATCTGACTTTCAGCCTTAGTGGAGGATGATAAGTATGTACTGGCTACTGAGAAGTGAAATTGATAGTGTGAAAGAATTTGGCTGTCTGTATAAACTTCTGCTTGAAGATGTCAGTGTTGAGGACAGGCAGTGAGACATTCTAAAGATTGTTTATATGTGCTGGTATTACCCAGATATTAAGTTAGTTCATGTTATAGCAATTTATTCTATATTTTATATGTGTATCCTAGAAAAACAGTAGGAATAAAGATGCTTATAAAATACTACATTAAGCAAAAAAAGCCCTCTCTATATTTAAATATTCATGTATTATAGTTAATGTTCCTGTATTCAAATTCTGTGGTCTCTATCCACTTAGATGTTTTTAGAATAATAAAAGATAGCCATAAGAGATTAATGTCTATATGTACCCAAACACTTTTCAAGAATTTTGATGTACTTATGTTCATGAATGCAAATACACATGTATTTTAAATAATTTATGCTCCTTGGTTTGCTGCAATCAGAGTTAAAAATAGAAATTATTTACCATTCTAATTTATCCCTCCAAAGAGTGTAGGACTATCAGACTGAGGTTGTTAAAATCAATAGCAACCCTTTTTGGTGGATTTCAGTCTAGGGGATAGGATTTACCTCTGGGGACCTTAGAGGGTATCTTTCTCTGTCAAACCTTAGGTATGTATGTTATGAAGACTGATTCACTAATTGCCTATGATATAGACACAACACTGAGGTTTGGCAGACTGGAACCCTTTCTTTACCTTCAAGAGTCTGTCTTATACCTTCTCCAGTGCTGAAGATTGTTTAACTGAGAAAGGTGTGCTTTGTTTTTCTTATTTATAGGGGAAATACATTATTTCCACTATAACAGAATCAATCAATCAATCATTTGTGACATTAGGGACAGAATTCAATTCATGTTCTGTATGTGATGCTTTTGCTAGTTATATTCAGTAGAATCTTGAATGCATTAATGACTTTTTGAGACAAAAATGTTTTCTCAGAGGGAACAATAATGATCTCAACAGGATAAATTACTGCCAGCATATCATTTTCAATCCAGTGCAAAGCATTTTAACTTACTTTGGAGTCTCATGAATAACTTGTTAGAGGAAACTTCTTCTTCCTTTTCCTTTGAAAGTACCTTCAGTTTCTCTGCATAACTGACCATATTTTGTGGGCTCAATCCAACTCATGAGTTATTCTAAAAGGGAGCAGTCAATCTTCCCCATGATGTGTAACTCAGTGTTCTTCATAGGGACACAGGTTAGGGTTACAATTTGCTTTTGTGTGCAATATGTGTGTGCTGCCTTCTGCTATAGCGCATCACAAAGCAGGGAATCAATGACTAGTTTCTAGCAATTTCCTTAATGTGATAATGAGATATTGTAATTTTAAAACTATCAGAGATTTCTGCAGCTGTTTTTGTTACAAGTGAATATTATAGAAAATTGGGGTTTTTTTCTTGTGAAGTTTTCCCAGAAATTTTTACAGTAAATTTCCCTTATGCATTCAAACTTGAGGCTGTGTGGTTCTTCATAAGGCAATAAGGGGATGAAAAGAAATTAATTTGCATTTTTCTCCATTTTTCAAACTATGGGTATTGTCAGAAGGTTTTTAGCAGGTTTAATAACTGAAACTGTTGAATTTGACCAGCAGACTGGATTTTAGTGTGGCTGTGTCCACTGCATATTTGTGAGCAGTTTTGACCTCCTGGGTACTCCTTATCAGAGTAAAGCACTGGTTGTACTTGAGAAAGAAACAGTGACATAACTATTTTGAGGTATATGACTTGCACAACATCTGCATTTGAACTGTTTAGGTTTTGGATCTTATCACAACTTTATGAATCATTCTCAGTTTACCATGGGTATTCATTAAGATATCCTTGCATTGCCTTGTATAAGGCAATATTCAGGTTTCATTACTGTAACACAACCTGTGCATCTGTTCAGGAAAGGAAAAAATAAAGGAACATTGCATGTTCATGCCAGTATGACATGAAATTTTAAACAGCATGAAAAAATATAGAGTTGTGGGTTGAATGATGGCAAATGAACAACTAAGCTTTTATTATGTATTATGATTTATTTCTCCTTCTTTATTTTAATAGCTTGGCTTTAGAGCTCATGTGATATTTTAGTATTCAAAAGTTAAATGCTATGGGCATGGGCTCCATGCCCCACCCAATAGCAAACACAGTTATCAACCAAGTTTCCCTGTAAAAGCATAGGGGAATCCCAGCCTGCAATTGAATTTGGGTTTGTGCCCTACTCATTTTAGCAACCCACATTGTTTGCAGGCTGTACACAAAGAAATAGGCTTATGCCAAATTTGATTCAACAGCTGGTAAAGATCAAGAGCACTACATTTAAAAAACACTCCCCAGAACACTATGAAATAGTATTTGTATTGTCTGCCATTTAATGCAGTAATGTTTCATAAGTCTATGGATAAAGAAGGAAACCCTAAACTGAATCTGGGATTTCCCTCTAATTATAAGGGTTATTGTCAAGAAATTCTTGGTGTAACTTCTGCTTATTCCTGGTATTCATAATCAAAATACGTGGTGTTTTTTTACTGGATATTTATACCATGGATCAGTCCATTCTTGCTGAATGCTGCACAGTGCAAAACCAGTGATATAGTATGGCCCTTAGGCCACTAAGTCAGCTGACATAAATTGGTATTCTTTGTTCATTAGTAAACAATTCATATTTAAAAAGTGATTCCAAGCCTCTAGAAAATGGACATTATAATGTAAGTGACATAATTCAGTTGTCCTCTAAAATATGATTGGAAACATAATTTTAGACGTGGAAAATGTCTAAAGAGACTCATCAGAGACCTGGCTTCCTCAGGGTGAGTGAGAGAGATACAGCACGAAATACCATCATAGGAATATGATTCAACACAGACTTTTTGGGTATGCACTGATATACCTGATGACTGCAGGAGATGCATAAAAATATAAAACATGTCTTCTGCTAATATTTGCTGAGGTGCAGTACAATCCATGAGAGCATGCCATAGATGGAAAGCCTGGGGTCTACCTCCCTGCCTGTCCTTGACTCACTTGTGTTGCCCCCTTGAAGTAATTTCATTTCTCTGGTTTTTACAAGTACAAAAGAGTGCTGACCTTCCTGTGTGGTGTATCTTAATTATATGTTTACATTAACTGCTTTGAATATTATAATTAAGAGTTAAGTACTCATTAGTCAAAATAGTCATTCTTAAGGGGCTCAATCATGTTGAGTCATTGTATTAGAGTGATATTAACCCATTTGCTTAGATATCCTTGCTTGCCTTCTCTGCTGGTACTTAGGAGAGCTGCAGTTTAGCAAGTTTGGGTGGCTTATCTCTTGGACTGTGTCTCACATTTGCTCTTTGGGTCAAAAATAGCTTGGCAATGACATAAGACAGCTTCCTGTTGTGTCCTATGTCACTGGTTGGGTGCTGTCACATTTCCTCACTCCCTGAAAAGGAAACAGCCAGTGACAGGTACAAACAGGGACTTACTGCAGTGTTCCTCAGTGTTACAGCATGTACCACCAGCTCTTACAAGAGAGATGGAGATGGAGAAAGCTCTGCAATTCAGAATTTGCAAAAAATGCAATGGTAGCTTTTGGGCATTTTCCCATCTCTCTCCCTCAGGAACTCTGGAAAAAGGTTGCAAGGTCTGGAAAGAGACTAGCCACCAGAATAGCAAGCACAGAATACAAGCAGTCACAAAAGTTGGGGGCACAGACTTAACAGGTGCTGGAACTGGACCTGACAAAGTGTCTTGGAACTGAAACACAGGGCAGTGCTAGAAGCTCCACCATGAGACATCAGCGTCAGTTATGTGCAATCAGTACCCATAGCAGGAGACACATATTTAAAAAACCCAAAAAGGGATATATAAGCAAGCTCAGCAGAAGATGGGAGCAGCTGGCCTTTATTATTGGCAGTGAGTTTTAGCTCACAAATCTCTCTGAGCCCTAATCTTTGGGATCTGATCTGTCCTTCAGCTCTATTTGGTCCCAGAACTAAGTAGTGGGTATCGAGACTTGTAAGTAGGTGCTTTCCACAGCCATCTGACTGCTTTGCTGTTGGAAAGCTACTTGTAATTTGATCAAATCTGGGCGGGACAGATTTTTTAGGAGTGGTAATAACTTTAATGAGACCATGTGGTGTGACCTAGCCAGAATTCTTGCAGTAAAGTCTAGGAATAGTTTAATTTTTACTTTTGTGGAGTTGGCAGTGCTGTACCTGTTACATTGTCATGTTTGTTTATACTATTCCATTCTTCCTCTCCTGCCAGAATGCCTGTGCATGGGAGAGAACCAGGGATGATCAAAAATGAGAAGTACCAAAAAGAGGTTTAAATGACTTCTTCTAAACCAAGGATGGGTTTGGATACTCTGCTTGCTTTTTGGCTCAACATTGAAATGCTAGGCTTTGCTGATGGATGGATGGATGGATGGATGGATGGATGGATGGATGGATGGATGGATGGATGGATGGATGGATGGATGGATGGATGGATGGATAAATTTGGACCTAAGAAATGAGTTTCCTTCTATCTCTGCCTGAAAATAATTTGGTTTCTGGGAGCCATAAATTTCTGTGTGCTGTGTTGTGGCTCAGTGGTTGTTCAAACCAGGATTCCACATTTTAAGTTCTTTGAGTTTTGTTACCATTTTCCCCACAAGAAATCCCTAGCTTTTATATACCAACATATTACAGATGTTTTCATAGTAATTTTCATACTGTCAGAAAAATACATTTCCTTGTAAAACTTTTTTTTTCTAATTTTGTTAACATTTATTGGCAATTTTTTAAAAACCAGGAAATTATTTGCCATCTTAAAAATACAAACCAGAAAGTATGCCCCAAACTGCAGTGTGTTGCTGAGAAAGTTCTGGACCAACTCTGAACTACTTGGCTAGGAACCAGTAAATTCATGTATAATCAGATGTGATGCAGATACGTCACAGCACTACCCCTGCATTCACAACCACAGGAATTCACTGGGCCAGAATTTTCTGATGTCGTGAATAAACTGGAAAGTCACAGTAACTAATGATGCTGAGCACTGGGATGGATTGCCTGGGGAGCTTATAGAGATCTCCACACACACTAAGAAAGTATAGCTGAGATATAGCTAATGTAGTATCTAGTGTCTCAGATAAAGGTCATTCTTCCTAAGGCAGAAATGTGGACCAGAGGACATCTTAAGTTTTTTTCTAAGACAAGTATCTCTGCTTTCATTCATTCATTCTGTTCTCTTGTGTGGGATCTACAGATGGTCTTTCAAATAATATTTGACTTATTCCTTTGGAACAGTCAGCAGAGCCAAAGACTTGTTTTGCTCTATGGTATGTCAGAATGCCAGAATTGTCCTGTCCTTCCAGCATGCAAAATATAGGACTCACCATGAAAACTGCATGGGACATGCAATCTCATTCAGGAAATGTCTATGCAAAAATGAAGAGAGTTTTATTTTTAATTTGCAAATTACCTGTGGGTCTTTCTCTTGCAAGGAAATGTTTCAACATAGTTGCTTTGAATAAGTGTGGTAAATTTCAATAATTTCTGGAAAATTGATTGTCTTGATATTGCCTCTACTTGTCTGCATATTTTCAGAGAGTATGAATCACATAAACAACACCGTACAGTACTAGATGTACATTCATTGTCTTGGAAAAACTTTGAGGAAATAGAATTTATTGCAGGTAAGATTTTTCACTGTCTCCAGTTTTCTTTTTCCCTTTCATCCCTACATATGCAAACTTCCTTCATCTTTTTCCCATTTCCTCATCTCCCTAATCTGCTGTTCTTCATTCTGTGACTGCAGTGAGTTTTGTCCATTGCTTTTTGAATTTTGATATCTTTGTTACAATTTTTCATAATTGCAGTTATCATTATGCTGTAATGCTTCATGCTTAGTTACATGCCAGTAGTATGTGTTCCTTGGGGTTTTTCCCCCCCTCATTTTCAACGTATTAAATTTATATATGATACAATAGAATAAATTTTAGAGCATGGTCTGCTCTGTGTTCCCATTCAGGCTGCATTTATAGCTCATTTTCTCTTTCACTTAGAGGTCAAAAATCACATACACTTTTTAAGCAAATGTATGGCACAGGTGGTTTTCAGTAAGTGCTATCATTAAAAACGAGGCAGTGTGAAGCACCATATGAAAATACTAAACAATGATGAGTTTATTCAGCTGAGGCTGTGCCCAGGAATTACTGCTGCTTCCAGGGACAACAGTGTGATCAGGAGGGTCAGGTGACACAATGCTGCTGTTGTAAAGTTGGTAGGATCCTGCTCCTTTGGAAGCTCTGCTCTTGGACCTCTGCCTCCTTTAATTGCCTTGTGCTAAGTTTAACAACTACAGTACAAGGATGATACATTATATAAAGGTAAACTATCTGATTATTCCACAGTTTATTCCCCTTCCCCATACCCCCACAAAATTATGATTAACAGTAAAAATTTTGAGAAATAAGCATATGTAATGACTTTTCAGATATATTTTTTTGCATTTTATATGATTTATTTCTCTTTAAATTTTCCAAATTTTTACATAACTAGCTTCTTTATGAATTATCTCAAACTGCAAATGTTTCAGCTACAATACACACGATATTTTCAGCAGGGCTTCTCTACACAGCAAATTTTGAATTTTTAAAATTTCTCATGCTCTCACACTGCTAGTTCTTTCAGAGAAAGGTGTTTTTGGCTTTTGTTGCTCTTGATAGGAGAACAAAGGCATGTATGTAGGGATTCTGGTATAGGGTTTTTTATGTAGGATTCAGGCTTTCAGACAGCATAATAATACAAATATGAATAGCCAGAAAACAGTCCTCTTTCAAAAATTTCCAAGAATACAGCTGCACAAACCTTAATGTACTAAGATTTTCCTCATTTTGCTGTGGGTAGAGTGTTTCTGTAACTCAAGCAAGCAATATTAGAGCCAGTCAGGCATGTTTAGCATTGTCTTTAATAGAAGCAGTGTCTTAACTGATATTGTGGCACCAGGCAGGAATGCAGAAGCCTCCCAGGACTGCCATCTGAGACTCTACTACCATGGCTTCTACCATGTCCTGTGAGACCATTTGTATGGCCTTACATCCTTACACAACAACAAGCTAAGGCTAGAATAAAACCAAAGTCAAGATTAAAAAATATTTCTCATCTGGAAGAGCTGTAATCAGGGGTAGTTCCAGGATTATTTACATTTGAAATTTTCTTCTGTTTAAGGGGAAAAGGGAGAAACATCATTTTAATGGGAGCTACAAAACCCAGAAACATGCTCCTGCTTTGAAGGGAGTCTCAACCCTGAAATGTGGCCTCCAAAGTCTTGAAACTGTTATAAGAAATTATTGCCAAGTGTGCTATGTTATTCTAAATTTTAGTATGAATTTGTGATCCATGATGGCAAGGGTTAGCAAGTTCTTTTTTGTTTTTAAGTTCCTGCACCTCCAACATTTCAGGGCAATGTCTGTGCAACACTCACCCATTTTGTGATGCTGCTGTGTTCCTATGGTTCCAGGTTATTAAAAACAGATTCAGTGGAGATCATGAGAAAGCATTAGAGACCTGTCAGGGCAGTATGAGAAACCTCATACTCAGCACGGTGCTGCATCAGGTAAGGTAAGGGAAAAAGTTAAGCACATGGTTAGTCTGATCCCCACTGTCTAGAGCCCAGGAACCTGAGTTATGAGTGAGAGTTTGATGTTCTCTTTGTGGAGCAGCTGCTGAGAGCTACTCTTCCAAAGTTTCAGTTTCTGGTTTGTTTTCTGATCACTGCTTAGAATAAAATGTAAATAGGAAACAGATCTCCCATGTGAATGTTGAAAGCACTCAACAAATTCAACTTAAAATTTTCACTGCGTCTTCGCTGTCCTTCTCTCAGACCAGCATTCTTCCTTTTCCCCTTTGTACACTGTGACTGCTTTGACAGGAGGCCTGGGAAACCCTCTCATTTACCAGGGAATGTGGCAAACAAGCAGCTCAGAACTGCTTCAGTTTAAGGAGGATGTTGAACCTGGTGGTCCCTTGAGATAAGAACTTGAAAGCTGAAGTATAAAAGCTGGAAAATGCCCATATTCTCTTTTCCTCTTCTAATTTTTACAGTTTGAAGGAGGCTTGACCTATCTTAGTTTTACTCTGTTACTATTAAATCTCCAGCCGCCTTCTATGCTGGGAGATGTGGATGTGTCTCACTGTGAGTGTCTGCTATCCCTGACATGAGCTAGAGGTCATTCCAGTGTCGTTCTGGTCACAAACTAAACACCAAATCGCATGCATCCAGAGATTGTTCAGATCAGAAAGGGAGGTGTCTAATAAGCTTGGGTGCCTCTAGTGTTGTGTGGTAATTCATTGAGTATTATGGATCATGGTGCTGACCTGAGATTACCACAGTTTGCTTAAAATATATTTCAGGTACCTCAGTCCTCTTTTAGATTTGGCTGACTTAATCCTTTTGAAAATGTCTGAAAACTTTGGCTTTATTTCACTACCCACTAATAATGCAAAATCCTCACAGAGAAATTGCCTTACTTGGGAATGATGTGAGCTTATTCTCATGGGCAAAGCTGAAGTTTGCATAGGTGTGTTGGGTTTGCAAGGTTTTGGTAGCTGGGGTGGGGTGGCTTCTGTGAGAAGCTGCCAGCCAGCTCCAAGACAGACCCGTCGCTGGCCAAGGTCGAGGCCATCAGTGATGATGGTAGCACGCCTGGGATATCAGATTTCTGTTATCACCTGATGGAGCAGGTGGATGCCTGAAGGAGGTTGGGACCCTGTGGGATGCTCACACTGGAGCAGGCTCCTGGCAGGACCTGTGGTCTGTGGAGAGAGGAACCACACTGGGGCAGGTTTCCTGGCAGGACTTGTAACCCTGTGGGGGGCTCGCACTGGAGCAGTCTGTTCCTGAAAGACTGCACCATGTGGAAGGGATCCACTCTGGAAAAGTTCATAAAGAACAGCAGCCAATGGGAAGGACTCATCTTGGAGAAGATAGAGGAGGTCTGTCTCCTGTGGGAGGGACCCCTTGCTGGAGAAGGAAGAAGAGTATAAGGAGACCTCTCCCTGAGGAGGAAGGAGCTGCAGAGACAATGGTGATGTGATGTGTGATGAACTGACTGCAGCCCCCACTCCTTGTTCCCCTGCACTGCTGATGGGGAGGAGGTGGCCAAATCAGGAGCGAAGTTGAGCTCATAAAGAAGGGAGGGTGGGTGGGAGGAAGGTGTTTTCAGGTTTTTTATTTTCTCATTAACTTACTCTGATTTTAGTCAGCAATAAATTAAACTAATTTCCCCAAGTTAAGTCTGTTTTGCCTGTGATGGTAACTGCTGAGTGTTATCTTCCTGTCCTTATCTTGAACCAGGAGCCTTTTGTTAAATTTTTTATTCCCTGTCCAGTGGTGGAGGACAGTGACAGAGTGTCTATGGTGCACATCTGGCATCCAGCCAGGGCCAACCCACCACAATAAGCAAAAAAATTTATCCCCACTTGCATCAGATTCAAAGTTCATTCAAATCAGTGAAATGTTTCACCCAACCATAGTCTTCCACAAATTCTGAATGTGAGCAGGGTGGCATTTTTCATTTAGAAGTTTCACAGTGTACAGCTGAGCACTGCTCTGCTCCTGGGACTGACTCTAGACGTATATAAAAAGAATAATTGCCTACAGCAAAACAGTGGGGGCTTTGCTGTGTATGCCAGAACACTGGAAAACCAGGCCTGCAATATATCTCCTCTTTTTGCTGAGCAATAGCATTAGAATATATGAGAAAACAGTAACTGGAATAGAAAAATATCTTTAGGCAAAAATAAAAATACATATTTCCAAATGAAATAATTACTGTCTCCAGTAGCAGGAGGAGCAATTCTGTCCTACAGGGTCTCCTCTTATAATCTTCACTTAAATTCTTGCTTTTTTTTTTTCTTTCTTTCATCTCCTTTTTTCCTTTTCTATGGCAATCTCGCTGCCCACTTGTTCCAGTCACCTCTGAGACTGCATGTCTCAGTCCTGTCAGTGTTGCTGAAGAATCTTTTTTCTTGTAGCCTGTTCTCTGTGCTACAGAGATAATGGTAACACCCTAACCTCAAAGCACAGGATACCCATGGTTGTCTGGAGGGCTTGTGGAATCTACATCCTCCAGTTTTTCAAGAAATGGCCAAAAATATGGCTGACTTGATCTGATGTTGGTGACAGTACTGCTTCTAGCAGTAGACTGGACTTGGTAACCTTCAGAGACCCCTTCCACCCTAAATTTCTTTGATTCCATTTTATCATCCCCTGTATGAGATCTCCAGTAAGTCATTGCAATAATTAATGCTGTGTCAGTGTCCCTGTCCCATTGTTATACTAGAAGTGCTGATTTGGTTGATTAGTTCTCCTTTCATGTAGCTTGAGTGGTCTGAAATTTTTGACACATTGTGTATGGGATGGTGCTGATTTATACCAGCTGAGAGTATGGCAGTCAAAGTACATTTTAATTTTGCTGTGTCTATTGTATGCTATTCTGTTTTGTTAACAACTTGTATTAATATTTTAGGAAACAGGACATCAAAATGATTGACAAATTTTGGTTGTTTTTTTGTTTGCTTCTTTTTATTTCTAAAAGAAAGAACTTTAATGCATGCTGTTGCTTCAAGCCCTGGAGCTGAAGCATACAATAGAACAGGCAGTTTTTATTTCAGGCAGTCATAGCTCCCTTTGGTCCAATAAATTTAAAAGCAAGTGGTTTATATGTAGGTCCTTTTTGTATCTCAACATTATTTTAAAATAAAATTAATTAAAAAAATTAGAAGCTGGGAATAGTCTTCCCAGTTGAGAGACCTCAAAGCAATATTTTTTTGTGTGGCTATTCACTTATAGGATAAATGTATGTCACTGCCAAGAGTTCTGAGAAATTACTGTGCTTCTAACTCTTCCAGTTGTTCAGCTCTGTAAAAGGGATCCAGCCATGCAGCCACTGCAAGGGTCAGGAGACGTTATATGCCATGTGCAGTCCTGATAATATATGGAACAGTGCAGTTAACATATGGGAACAGGATTCTTGTGCATCAGTTCAGTGCAGGAGGAAACGCATACTGACTGGAAAACAGAAATCTTTGTTATACCTGACTAGTAGCAGGTAAACAGGACAAAAATCTAAGGGGACTGAGGGTCTTACTGACGCGATCCTGCACTCCTGAAGTACTGCTAAGCTGTGATGGAAGTGTTGGCCTTGTGACAAGGAGCAGGTTGTGGAAGACAGGGTCTGCACCTTTGCACTTACATGTGAAATGGGAGATGCTGCAATGACAATTGGTAACAGGCTCTGCTTGAGATCCTTGTGAAGTCTTACTGCAGAGTGTCCAATAATCTTCAGTAAACACACTCATGTCTTCCCTGTTTGTTTGTGGTTGTTTCACTGACGAACACAGAGCACATCAACAGAGCGTTGGTATAGCCAGATGTTACCTTGCTCTGCTGGACACAAGCCAACTCTCACCCAAAAAGTGCATGACCTCATTAGCATTGTGCTGAGCCTGAGCTTGATATCCGACTTCTCAGCAGCAATTATCCTCTCAGATTCAGCACTGCACTAATGTGATGGGATAGTTTTTATGCAGCTTGAAACACACAGGGAAAAGACTTGGAGCTGGATAATGCATAGGCATGACTCAGATGTTTTGTTTTTAGCATTCTGCAAAACAATCCAGCAGCATCCAGGTGTTTTTGTAGTTTAAAGTAGCCCAAAATAATGTTTTGCCATAAGTTCGGATGCCTATTTCTTTTCCGCATGGATAACAGTCCAAATGTTTCCATCTGTGACGGCTTAGCTAATCCCACTGCATGCTGCTCACACATATCAGATCACCACATTGTCAGGGAAAGCTGAAGAACAACCTTGTGGTTTGCCAAAAATCGAAAACTGTCATTAGTAAATAGTTTTACCTTGGCAATGAGAATACTTACACGTGATGTCAAAACAAATACAGATGCTTTTATTGCAAATAGGTCTTTTGAGGGCACTGTATCAGCAGTACTAACTATGAATTTTTAACAGTTCTAAGTTTTCATATTATGTATATTAATCATTGCAATTTCTCTGGTTATTGGTAAATATAACCACAATTTTATTCACTTGCCAAGTGTGTTTTGAAGGTCTATTATTTTTCCTTTTCACCCACTTCCAATAACAAGCTTTTTTTGTATAAATACTTAACTATGATATAGTTAAGTTTTCTTTCAGTGGGACAGGAATCATTACCACTATGCTTTCTTTTACTGTAAAGAATTCTGTGTCCTTATATTTGGTAAGATAAATACAGCAGTGAGCTTTCTAAGAACATAATGAGAAAAGTTCTTTGAGATTCCAATCCCCACGAGCATGAATGATGTGTAAAGTGCAAAGTCATGATGGCCTTTACCTATGAAAATAGCTCTGGAAAAAGCTAAAACATACTCAGTTGTCTCCCTCTGTGAAGTTATCCCTAGATATTTTCTGGTGCTGAATGTCTCTGTGAAAGGAATTACAGTGATTTGTTGATAGTATGTGGAGCTTATGATACAGATGGAGCTCCGAATCCTCTTGGTTTTCATCCAAAGTTCTTAAATGGTGCAGATGCATATAGGTTTGACTGTGGCTGTCGACGACTCAAAGACCTTTTCTTTATGGAGGTGATTGAGATCACACTGGCATGCCAGTTTTTTACTAGAGGCCACAAGAAATCATTGAGGACTCTAATGGACCAGCATCTATAGGCTCCTCCCTCTGTGACCTGAATGGGTGAACAGCTGGAGAAAAGAAAGCTGGTGTTGGATTGTTTACACAGACAGGGGTAAGTAGCTCCCCCTCTGTGGTGGAGGATATGGTGTGGTTGTGGTGTTCCCAACTGAGACAAAGATTAGAATGACTTCACAAGGCACAAAATGAACCCTAATGTCTCCACAGCTGTGAATGGTTCTGGTCACTCCATTTGGATAGATATATTAAAGTAGAAGAAGCTGCTGAGAAGGGTGATGGTAAGAAGGAAAGTCTGGTTTATTAGACAGGAGTAAAAGAGCTTGGCTTTTACGGTCTCACAAAAAAACTGAGAAAAGGCATATTACTGATTGTAGATAAATGAGAAATAAATTCCAGGGTGGAAAGCATCTATTTAAGTGAAAAGATCACGAGCACAACCAGAAGCCAGTAGAAGCTAACCATTATTGTGTTCATGTAAGAAATTAAAAGACTTGGTGCTGGCAGACAACAGGGCTTCTGGAATAACCTTGGTTCTCACAGCAGTGCACACAAAGGCCTGACTTATTTTAAAATGATGCTTCACCAGTTTTTGAAAGGAATTAAATGATATCATACCTATGGTTATCAGGGGACTAGACCCAGTGATCTGGGACATCCTTTCTATTTCTGAGCAGAAGAAGATGAATTTTTGCAGAGCATCTTCTCTCAACTGGAAATCAAAAACAAACATGATTAAATTAATTATTTTTATTGACCTTTTGGCTACAATTTGAACATCAATTATTGCAAACCCACCCTTTCCCTGTGTCATAAAAATATGTATAATCCCATGCTTGCTTTTAATGGTGGTTAAAGAATAGAAATTGTTGGAATAGAGGGAAACATCAGAATATGGTCATGTTCCTTTCTCTCTGCCTTCTCTGACAACTGAACCTAAAGCAGAAATGTAGCTAATAGCTTTGTTGGTAAGGATCTCTCAAAAGGGGAGAAAACATTCTACATTCACTGACTTTAATGTAGGTATTCAATGAATGAATGTTGAATGTTAAATGTCTGACAACTTGGTCCCAACTAAAGAATACATTTTATGGCATTTTCAGACTCCTTACTATTCCTTACAGAGTTGTGGAAGAGCTGCCACCAACTCTTCTATGAATGAGGTACAACAGAACTAACAGGTAGACTGTGAATCCAAATTTTCCTCAGATTCTTTCCTGCATGACAGAACATCCAGGGAAGAATTTCCACAATTCTGCACTTGATTTAGTGCCTGGAGATATAAGGGGAAATGGGAAGCAGATCTGATCTTTGTTTCTTTTTCTTGGCAATTTTAATTCATGAAAACACTCTGTGTGCCCCCTAATCCAAGTCTTTCTCTGCTGATCTCACTTTCTTCTCTACAGTTGTTAAACAGAACAATGGGATATTACAATTGCCTTAGATTGAGGAGAAGTTGCTGTGCTAGCTAAAAAGTTGGCACCACATCTTCTATTCAGAATGCTGCACGTTGGTGGTGTCTGTTCAGATAACCTTTAGCTACAGTTGAGTAATACCACAAATGGGGAAAACCCCAGAGAAATAGGAAAATCCCTAACTGTTTGTGCATTGTGTAAGTATATTTTTCTTAGGCTCTTTGCCAAAGAAGATATGAATCAAAGATTCTCCCTGTATAGGAGTAAAATGTACTATCATGTTCAGGATCTTATTTTTGCATAAAAGATGCCCTCGGCATTTGTGAAAGGGGAAGAAAATTTCCATTCTGGTTTTAGTGTGTTATGTTTTTCTATTGCACTCATCACTGAAAATTCCTGAAAACAAAAGATATAGAAAGTGGGAGAGGAACTTGGTTAATTCATTTGAGTTCTTCTTTCAGACAAATGGTCTCTTTTGATTGTTTTGCAAGATGATTGTAAAAGAAAATACCACCCCCACCCACTTGGTATTGTACAAAACCAAGAAACACTTAAAAAAATAAGAAATTGGGCTGTGACCAAATGTTGCTGTAACTGGCAAGTGTTTGTGCAAATATTTGATTATTTATGTAAACCTTCCCAACAACTCCTCACCCAGAACACAACCAAGTGTTCAAGAATGACAAAACATCTCCCTACCAGAGCAAAAGTCACTGAAGGATGTTTCTTTCTTTCCTGTGGAAAAGACAAGAAAATAAATGTAAGAGCTCAGATTATAGGATTCTTCTGAGCAACAGTGAAAACCAAAAATTAATTAGGATAGACTAGAAGGTATAGGAGGATTTCTTTATCTTGCCACAGCCCCACAAAAGTGGGTATTTTGGTTCCCACCCTGTCATGTATGTAATTTAATTATTTTACATACCATTTTCATTTTTTCAGGTGTCATAACAGGGAGATGACCTTCTCTAATTACAAGGCTCAATCCTCTGATTATTGTGAAGTTTTTTTGTTGCTTAATTCAATGGGATCTTGATTTTTTTTAATGTATTTTTTTGCACTAAGATTGTAACCAGAAAGAATGGTTAGAGAAGTTAGTTTAAAGATGCTGTTCTAAGAAATTTTGACTGGCAATTGGGAACTCTGTCAAGCCACCTAACCAAAATAGTTTCAATAGTCTGGCTGCAAAATGGGAAGTTAAAAATATGGAAGTAATTTCCTGAATGATCAGCCTCATGAGAGATTAATTTCTTCCAGTAAGTAATGACTGAGAAATTAGTTGATCCAGCAGTTAGGTTTTCTCAACAAAAAGTGAGCTCCCTAACTCACTTCATTTTTTGCAGTCATTTTGTATATTTGGCTATTCCGCTTCCTAGCACCATAGAGAACCTCAAGTAAAGAGACCCAATTCAAGTTTTCCTGCAGCATGCTTCTGCAGAATTTCATTAGAAATAATTCAAAATTAGGACTTTGAAATAGCAGTTAAAAGTCCAGGAATTTTATATGAGCTGGCATGTTCCACTTCTATTGGCTTAGTGTTGCACTGAGTAATTCAGAAAACTATAGCCTTCTTTCTATTGATGAATGTGCAGTGGGAGCATCAGCAAACTATCAATGAAGCTTATTTTGGGGGGAAGGGGACAGAAATAATTAATAAATAACAAGTATTTCTATGATACAGCAGAAATTAGGTCTTATCTGTTACCTTTTTCAGTTTTTCGTGGGGATTTGACGAAATTATAAACCCAGTGAAATAGAAGTATCCCAGTTTTAGAACAGTTATCTGAAAAAGTTTGGTATATTTTATAGTATCATAAAATGGTTTGGGTTTTGAAGGGAACTTTAAAGGTCATCTAGTCCAGCTCCCATGCAGTGAGCAGGGATAGCTCCAACTAGATCAGGGTGCTCAGAGCCCCATCCGACCTGGCCTTGAATGTTTCCAGGGATGGATCATCCACCACCTCTCTGGACAGCCAGTGCCAGTGTTTCACAACCCTCATTGTAAAACATATTCTTACTTATGTCTGATCTAAATCTACTCTCTTTTAATTGAAAACCATTACCCCTTGTCTGGTTGCAACAGGCCCTAATTTAACTGTCAATTTATTATGCTGTAGAAGCAACCAAAACAATATCTTTAACAATGTCACAAATAATTTTTATAATCTTCAGTCTATGAAAGTGTATGACCATGCCTGTCTTATAAAATGTGGCTTAAAATACCACCTTTTATGCATTTGCACTTTTCTGAGTCATAGTAACAAATTGCCTAGTAAAAGATGACAACTTATGTCCAAAAGCGATTATTAAAAAATAGAAGAGCCAAAAGGACAGAAGAACAGGAACTGATATAGGTTAGATAGTGGTCACTGGTTTTCTAAAGGCCTCCTTTAAGAAGGAGCTTATTTAGCTCAAATGAAAAGCTGTGATACAGGACAGGACACACTTCTCATGTACCCCAGGCAGCTGCCACAGGGGAGTGAACATGCTGCCATTTCTTACCTGCAGCAATAATATGGTTTTGCTGTACAGATTTGTTTCTGAGGAGCACAAAATTCCCTGTGGATGAAAGCCTCCTGGAACACCAAGCAATAGTTATTTTATGATGTGCTAATGCTTGCCCAGGCTGCAGCCTCTGTGTTTCAATTCAAGAACTTGTAAATGCCCACCAGAAGACTTTTGCTGGCCCTGAAACTCTGTGTTTCAATTCAAGAACTTGTAAATGCCCACCAGAAGACTTTTGCTGGCTCTAAAACTCACAGATTGTTGGCTTGTTGACAAGATCCTGAAATGTTTTAAAAGGACTGAGAGTTGCCATCTCATTTGAGAGCAGAGGAGACAAGGTGGTGCCTGCTACTTTTGTGGGTGTGATAAAACTATCTCTGTCAACAGGACACTGCTTTTAAAGGAAAGAAGGGGGAAACATATATTCTGCATGCAAAAGGATACTGGTATAAGGGCTATGCCAAAAATTTGAATGCCAAACCAGCAGCACACAGTGTTTGCAGGCTAAGTAATAGCCTTTCTTTAGAATGTCATGCACAGCAGTCAAAGTAAGATTTGTTATTTTTGTACTCTACAAAATTTTAGTGTGTGGTTAAATGTTTATTTTATTGGGAAAATGGATGTAGTCTGTCTGAAAGATAGCTGGAAGCTTGTTAAAATCTCAGTGCCAGGTTCACTTTGCCTCTTACAAAGACACTTTCCCTTGAACACAATAAATACTGTGGCTGAGTAATTTAATTTTCAGTCTTCTAAGCCAGATGTCAGAAATAAAATGTCTTATTTCTAGACTTCATTTGCAATTGCCATAATGCTTCCTTTCTAGTGGGATCTTCTAAAAATCATATAACATTCAATAATGTTCTACATATCTTCCATTATAAAATCGCTGGGTTTCTTTGCCCTGATGTGAAGAAATCCGTTGTAGAGTTTAATGAAGGAATACATAAACTGTTGATCAGTAGGAAAAGCAGTACCTGATAAAATGATGTCTTTATTTGATGGAACTGTTATATTTGTTAAAACAATTACACACCTCAGTAGGAATACATGGAAATGAGGATAATGCTGATCTTGTGTCTCCACATGTACCAGGCTGTCGTATACAGCACTGATGTGCTTTTTCACTATATTTGAAAATCTTTTTTTTTAACCTTGAAAATTATTTCTGTTGTGGACTGTGAATATGTTTACCTGTTTAAGGTATGTTTATCTTTGTGTACAATGATTGAGCAATATTTATTTTTTATTATTACCTCAGCTCTTAAAATATTTTGTTTCTGTTTGCAGGGGATTCATTGTAAAAGCAAACCTTCTGGTGAGTATATATCATTCACATTTTTACTATGTTTATTTTTAAAGAGAATTTATTAAAGATATTAAATCCACTATCCTAGTGGCATCAGATCACTGTCATGACATCTCTTTTGTAAAAAACATTGGAAATTGGTAGGTTTTGATAAATAATAGGTTAATAATGACAATTGCTTTACAATTGTCCTTACCATAGTGAAAGAAAGAGAGTTTGCTAAGTCACTTCACACATTTTTATTGCTTCTACTTGTTATTGATATTGCCTACAGTAATAATACAGGGTCTTGAATTATCTGAAGTCTCCATCAGTCACTCCTCCAGTGCACACAGTCATTTTCAGGGAAGTACGAGGCAGTTGCCTTGCAAACAGTCCCCCCTGAGAGGACAGTCACAGGCCCCCAGAGAGGACAGCTCCTCTGAGAGGACAGTCACAGCCCCCCTGAGAGGACAGTCACAGCCCTCCTGAGAGGACCATCCTAGCTGGAGGCTCAGCTCTGAGCACTGCTGGTCTCCACAGTGCCTTTCCTGAATCCACATGGCAGAGTCCATAGACAGGGAGAAGATACAATGCTGAGCTCGAGCTATGGCATGGGGCATGAACTGACTGGCAGCTGTCGCAAGTCCTTACTCGGACTGCATGGCATTTATGGGACCTGTTTTGAGGTGGAAAGAAAGAATATGTGTATGGAAGGGATGCAGTTAAAAGTCCCACCAGAAAAAGTCTCTAGTCTACTGCCGGTGAGCAGAGTGAACCTTTGGTGGCTGGTTCAAGGGTTGTGAGTGAATCTTATTAGGATTAGGCAGCTGAGCTGGTAGTTGCACAAACTGTGTGGAAAGTAGAAGAAGAAACAGGGGTGTTGACCCTCGCTCTGCTAGCTGAAGCATGCATTCATGTCCTTGAGCAGTACAGGCTGAGAAAATCAAGCCCTTCAACCTGTTCTCAAAGGGAAGAACACCTGTAATTCTGTTGGTTATGAGTTAAAATCTGTGCTGGGTATTACACAAATGCAGATCTAGATAGAGACTCACAAGTACCACGAGGTGGTGATTCATTCCATTCATTTTAGGACAAGGGGATTTATATGCTGGGAGGGAGGCAAGAGGGGTTGTCACTCTCTGACTGCCAGAGTTGCTCAGATCACAGACACAGCCTGTTTGAGGTCAGAAGGGACCTCTGGGAATCACCTGGTCCAACCCCTGACGCAGGGACATGCAGATGATGCATGACAGATAAGCTAGATATTTCACTCTTAACTGGAAGAGCACTGAAGGGTTTACAAACTAAAGATCCGTATCTTTGAAGATGATATACATGAAGCTGATTGTAGGTTTTTCAGTGCTGTCTGAAAAAAACTTATCAGCTATCTTTAACACAAGCAATATGTAGGATGACTCAGCCTTACAGTGGTGATGAAAAAGCATTTTTTTGTCTTCATTCCAATTCGGTTGTGCAACAGTGGGTGTATACGCCTTTCCATACTTCCTTTTCTATATTATTTTTTAAAATTATTTGTTATTTGAGGTAAAATTAGCTTAAAAAAACCTTAACTCTGTAGTAGAGGACCTTTGCAGTAGTAATTTCTTTTAGCTGCAACAAAAAGATGACTTTATTTCCTAAAATTTCCAGTCACCACCTCAATGGTATTTGGCAATGTGGCTTTGACTCTGCCTTCTTCCTCCTGCTCTTCTAGACTGTTAGGTAGTATATAAGAGCTACTGTAATATTTGAAATTCACTGTAATATATCCATACATTGATATCAAAATATCAATGATTTTTTAAAAAAATTACATTTTCAGAAAATGTATTTGGCACAGTATACCACCACACTGTTCAATATCCTTGAACGTTTGAAATGTTTTCTGAACACACAACCATGAAACCCTTTTGATTTACTGTGCATTGCAATCTATTGTGAAAGAGAGGCTGTCAGTCTGAAATTTAATCAATTTCATAATTGCTGTAAGTACTTTCAAGTAGTGAATTTTGGTACTTATTAACTGAAGTGCACCATGTGGTTATCATAGGAGAGCATATCTACTTTGTTTATGGATTTTGTTGAATCATCCTAATGAGCAGATGCAGCAGATACTGTGGTAACTCATATGCAAATAGGTTTGAAATATTACTGTAATTTATACTCATGGAATGATGTGCCAGTGAAGCAATTCTAATAGGCTTTTGAGATGCTCACAGATTTAGCACTGTCAGTATCCTTAAGTAGTTCAGATTCTTGCAATACTTGTAGGGAAGACATATCAGATAAAAAAACAGTTATGATTTTCTATTGGGTGTTGTTCCAGTCTTGTTATTAATAGGCTTCTCTGCCTTTTTTTCCCATGCTGTTCTCCAATTTCTTCTACTTACCTGAGGCTTCAAATTATCCATCTAATCATTTCTACTGCGTATTCATTGCTCAGTTCTGTATTCTGTTATCCAGCTGTACATAAGGTGTGATTTGCTGTTGTGACAGTTCTAGGTTGACTGCTGCATCATCAGATTAAGAAAAATTATCTGCTGTGGTTGAGCTGATGGCAAAAGTACAAGGAAATATATACCTGCTGAATAATAAGCCTTGATTTCTTTATGCCTGGGCTTACATGTGTCCATAATTAAGGAACCTTTTATTAAAGCAACAATCCCTCTCTCATGTAGGGCTAATTACAGCTATTATTCATAAACACAAATTCTAGGTAAGATTTACTCAGCAGATGGTTTGTGTAGCAAGATGTATCTTTATGTCTTCTGGGGTATAGATAAAACTACTCGTATGAAAAGGAAAATGGGGTGTATTCCAGAAGAAAATATCTTAAGGGGGGATTAAAAGATGATAAAGTAGGAGCTTACTGAAGAATTAGTCAGAAATGAGTCTCATACTGTGATGATTTATACAATGAAAATTATTTTCTGTCAGGTCTTCCTTTGTATCATGTATTTACTGTAATCCAAAGCTAGTATCCTCATGCAGGATATGATCCATTTAAATTATTATTAATGAGTTTTGCAGCATGTTTTGCAATTCTCAAGATCTATCATAAAATTAATGGAAAAAAATCCAAAGTGGAAGTGTAATTTCATTTTATTCAGTGCATTACATGTTTGTTCTCAGTTTGAAAGTAGAAACCGTGATCAAGGAGAACAGTGTCTCTGCTGACAGGACAGTACCCCCTAAACTTGTGTTTGTGAATCTGCCTGATGCTGATCCAATGTCAATAATGCACCTAGGTTGATTTAGAATTCTTGTGAGAGAGTTCCAACCCTATGATATCTGATGATACCATACCTCAGGCTGTAATAGCTAAGGAGAAAATTCAACTAAGTCAATTTCCCCAAAAAATAAATAGGGTCAAATTATATGTTCAAACACACCCAAACAGAATGCTTTGTAAAGAACTGTCAGCTTTGAATATCTATCTACCTATCTACCTATCTACCTATCTACCTATCTACCTATCTACCTATCTACCTACCTACCTATCTACCTACCTATCTATCTATCTACCTGTCTATCTATCTATCTATCTATCTATCTATCTATCTATCTATCTATCTATCTATCTATCTATCTAATCTCTCTACATATGTCTACATACATTGCCCTTCCTTTAAATCATTTCTATGCAGGCATGGGAATGGATGAGGTTATAAGCCTGGATCAAGAAATTTACACCAATAAGCAAAATTTAAGCAGAAACAGTTACTCACAGATACCATTGGGTATCCACAACTGCATCACATACGATGTAGTCAGGAAAATATCTTTTTGAACAAAGAGACAGAGCTAAAACTAATCATGACTTATCACATTGTTAGTTATCGGGTAGTTCTGCAATATGATAACATTACATTACATAACATTACACCACCCATTCTTGGAACATTGAATACAGTGTTCATATCTAGCTGCTGCCACTGTACTTCTGAGGGCTATCTCATCTCTGGGGAAACATTTATAAATTCTTCAAAAGTCAACGTACTGCAAGTGCTCTTAAAGTCTTATTTGTACATTTTGAGTGATCTGTGTTTTTTCTCTGGTTTGCATAAGTTGTCTTCTCTAGTTGCCAGTATTTTTTTGGGTAATTCAGAGTTGACCTTCTGCCCGTTGAGGTAAACTGTCCTCGTCTTCCCATGCTTTTCTACTTGGTTCATATCAGCATATCCTGTTGCCTTCAAAATATGCTCAATGACACAAAACCAGGATAACAGAGTGCAGATTAGGGTGTGAAGTGTTTGTCTCTTCTGACTGTATGTATGTGATATGTATCACACAGGACTTATTTCTCCTGATACCAGGTGTTAGGGCACTTAAGGCCTAACAGTTTTAAGCCAAGGTGCCACATTTATGTCAGCCTGTCTTCACATCCTGCAGAATCAGTATCTGCTCTTTGACAATGGGCTTCAACAGCTACTGGGCACTGGGAAAAAGAGGATCTTGTAAGATAGGAAGAAACCCTGTTCAGGTTAATGGACTTTCAGTCTTTGAATTTAGAGCACTTTCCTTCACTGGAAGGTTTGGAAGGATAATTAAGGATAAACTTTGTCTTTCTTCCTTCTCCACATCCTACCTTTCCTCTGTGAGAACTGTGGCTGTGCCTTCCATGTGAGTCAATGAACATCCACACTTGACAACAGTTCTTGGCTTGACATTGAGGGACGCACCCTTTCCTGATGATTCCAGTAAGAGTGTTATCCTGAATTTTATGGCAAGCACAGTATTGTGGCACTTCTGTTTCATACTTTCAAACTCTGCCATACTTGTTGAACTCCTTCTAGGAGCATTTCGAACAGCTGAGTAATATGAACCAATTGTTTTTTGTTGTTTTTCCAGGCCCTCATCAGTGGAAGGAGAATGTTCAATGAAATGCTTGGTTTTACTTGGGTCGTTTTTAACTTTCGTGCTACGTACTGAAGGGAGAAGGCTACAAAACATTTAAAAGAAATTGTTATGATGTAGTTACAGCTAAAAAGAGGTGTGCTGCATTGCATACCAAAAGGCCAATGGAAAAAACCTAATTCCCTGGCTATTTGTTCTGATAGTTTCTTGAACTCCTAGTTTTTGGGACGGCAAACAATGAATGTGAATTAGATAAACCCAAGGAATGCATTTGGGATTAAATCCACTGTACCAATATAAATTCATAAATAAATAACTGTATAGGGCAGCCTGAGAAGTAGAAAGAGATGAAACATGCTATCTATGAGGTTTGGGACCTTAAGACTATTTTTTCCTTTTTTACTAGCCTGCAATTTTAGCTCTGCGAACCCATTTCCTAAGGCTTTGGAGTGACTAAATTTCCATAAGGAAATAGAATGAGACGTAGTAGTTGTGTTCTGTGTCTACTGATTGCTGTGTTCTTTGCCTTGAAGAAGGCCTGAATAATATTTATTCTGCTCTTGCTGTTCTGGTCTAAAGCAGAAGGAAATCCTGTAGGTGTGAGGGATTTTTCCATGACTAAGAATGCAATGGTGCCCTCTTGTGTGAAAGTGAAATTTTAACAGCAATTGAGACCGTCAGAAAGTACTAAAATTAAAATACTACTATGAGAGTGCTCACAATATAGAGGTAATGGTTTTGAAAAAAAATTATAGAAACTATTAGTTTAGCCATGATCTAGCAGATCTAATTAAAAACAGTATCAGTCTAGGTGTGTTCTGCTAACCTTAGTTGTTAGAAGTGTGATTGCTTCCTCTTGTGGGTTGACATTTCTCTAAGCCTAGAAGTTTATTCCAACCCCCTACATTGCTAGTGAAGCCAACTAACTGTGTTGGCCATGTGAAAGTTTTAGGTTAAGTACTGGCTTTGCTGAAGTCAGTGGTGACTTGCTTACTGATTTAAGGAGAGCTGGAACTTCACCTTTTACTGCCTGCTCTCCCCCAGATATCCTGTGTGCAATGAGGTTTCTCTGTCATTGTGTTTGCATTTGCAGGTGACATTTTTAACAGCTTCTGCCATGATGCTCCTGCATCTTTATCTTCTATGGTACTGAAAAGCATGAAGATCTCAACAGTGATGAAATGTGTCCAAGGAAGCCCATGCTCTCTTCATTTAAACATTAAAGGAACACTGAGTCTGGATGGTAGGAATCAGCTTTGCTGCCAAGCCTTTCTGTTCACTTTTTGTTTCTGGCTATTCAGCCAAAATTTGTTCCATATTGTAATATTTGGGACCAAGCTGTTTTCATGTAATGATATCAGAAAAATACTTTTGTGAAAGCATTTTGCTGCAAGCCAGGATGAAGTTGTGACCCTTCTCAAGTGAATGAGAACTGAGATAATAAATATATTCCAATATAACACATGTAACTTTGCCAGTGCACCAAGCACACAGCTGCCCTTTTCTTTCTTGCTCTGACATCCATGCAGGCACACATTATTTCTGTCTGCTCTGATAATCTGAACATGAGTGATTGCTCCAACAGTAGGAGAAACAGTTTATTCATCTGAAGTTACAGTTCAGCACTAAAATAAAATGAAAAGTACACAAACTTTTTGTGCATGGTCTATTTTTACTAACACCTTGCCATTCATGTGCTTCATGTGTTAGCATTTAGATATTTCTGAGTTGCTTCACTCAGAGTTAATAGGTTTATTTTTTAAGTTTGCATAATTAGAGTTTCATTTATAGCAATCTGTATTAAATCCTTGTTCCTACTCCCATGTGCAGGTTATATATAACATCCCTTTTTTAACAGAGATAAAATACATGTGCCTTTCACTTAGAAGGAAAGCTTATGATATGGTATATTTTAATTTATGTTTTTGTTCTTAAAGATGCTTAAATTATATTTTTGCAATCTGTTCCTAACTCATTTCAGAGAATGTCCGTGGGCTGGAAATATGTTCTTTTTCACTGGACACACAGCAATCTCAGTGCACAAATGTGAGATTGACTAGGAAAAAAAGCAAGATGCTTAATGGAAAGAAGGTAGATTCCTTTTTTGGGGGGAAGTAATTTTTCATTTAAATATTTTCAAGCCTTTAGAAAAAAATACCTTTTATATCTCTCTTATTTTCTTCTTACTGACTTCGTGAAAAACTACAATGAAACATAAGCTTCAGCATTGCCAAATGAAACTCCACAACAAAATGCCCCTTTTATAATGTCTCAATTTAATTCTCTACCATTTTTGTACTTCTTCCACTTACCTTTTGACAAGGGAAGCTGTCTCTGCAAAGCCCAATTTTCATATCAGTCTTGCTAACTTTCTTTTTGTGTCCCCCAAATTCTGTGGCAGCTGTTCTGACTCCAGTGTCTAGGAAGAGCAATGCTACAGAGATTTTACGTGAGCGCATATTACTTCAGTCAAACCATGTCAATGGAGTTTGCACATCTAGAAGACAGATAGTGCCTAAGCACTTGTGCCCATCTGTCTTAAGACCTTGGAAGGGACAGTATTTGTTAAGGGAAAATATTTGTTATTAAAATTTGCAACAGGGGAAAAAAAAAAGAACCAACTCTTTGAAAGACATGAATTTTTGCAGTTACTGGTGGATAACTGTTATTAATCCTATACACAACGTGTTGCTTCATGTGCTTTGTACATGTTACACTGATTGCACACGTGGAACAAAGTTGTCCAGAACTGCAATTGCAGTTTGCACTTGGTGTCACTTGATGATAGAACATCCCTATGGGCAATGCAGGACCACCAGTTAGCAACCAGTAGCTTTTGGAATAAGGCATGTTTATAGGCAAAGATCAACAAACATTTAATGAACTTTTCCTAATTTCAGTTCAGTGACTAAAATGGTGACATAAAAGCTCTTTTACCCTCCAAATGCCTTGTACCAAATAGGAGAATATCCAACATGAAAACCTATGTGGAATGTAGTGGTTAACTGATAGCAGTGAGGGAACGACCTGCTAGAACTGGACCTCAGCTTTTGTTTCCTAAATTACTTTCTGTCTAATAAACTGTTATTGCAATTAAAAAATTTTCTGAAGCTGCCATTAAATATTTAAACAGACTTTTTTTTCCCCATTCTGCAAATGTTTGTGCTTGTAAAATGCCTATAGACTGGGCTTTTTAGTATTTTTATGCTTTTAGGATTATTTGATATCTTGTAGATATTTGGATTTCTGAAAGTGAAGGTGATTGCAACATCCTGGATTAGAAATAATGATACTCTTTGAAATCTTTTTATTTAGTTGTATCTGCTTCTTTTGCATTCCTAATTCTACCTTATTGGCTGCTTAATGCTGCTTGTAAATGTACATATATCTGAACAAAGAACATTTCTTGCTTAAATGTCTTAACCAAAGGTTTTTCTGTATCGGGAAGTCATGCATGAACTTGATTTTATAAATGTTTTAAACAGGTACAGGTACAATTCAATTGCATTGAAGTCAATGTAGCACAACGCATCTATGTGACCATGAAAACTGTACCACATTACTGTGAAGTCAAGCTGAGTCAGGAATACTATGTTGAAGGTAGGAAAAGATCTTAAACCAGATGTTTTTCCAAGAAATATCTTGTAAAAGAAAACAAACAAACAAACAAAAACCCTCAAAGGCAAAAGCACATCCAAATCAGGTTCTGGGATACACTGACCTAACTGATGGTAGATCACGTGTGCCAGGACCAGTCTTAGTCTATGTTTCAATGATTTTTTTTTGTAAGTAAAGGTCTCAACCTACTACATAGAAAAGTATGTGGAAAACTGAATTTACACTATGTATTTGTCCCAGTTTGCCTTCTTGTGATTGGCACGTGTTCTTTCTCTGCCCCCAGGTTCAGCCCTGCCTGCTCTCTGTGCCTCAGAGGGAGCTTCTGCTTCTCTGCATAGGTGGGCCAGGGCCAGGGGTGGCTTCAGAAGTTGAGGAAAGCTTTATAAGAAAGTTTATAGAAATATATTTTTACTTTCATTAACTAGCTGATCTATAACCTGTTTACGTGTAACTGGAAAAGATTAGGTAGCATTTTTCCATGTTTTTAGGGTGATGTGCCTACAAATTTTTTAAAAATTATGTCATGTCCATACAAAAACTGATTCAGCACTGTGGTCCAACCAAGACACAGTGTGGCCAGGGAAAGAAAAAGCAAAAAATGACATGAGAACCCTTGTTCGATCCCATTCTTGGGACAGTCCCGCCTTCCTGTCTCTAGAGCCCATGGATGGGTGGTTGTTGCCCTTGCCCCTTGGCAGAGTGTCATCCCTGCTACATGGTTTGACACTGGTACAAGTAAAGCCTTTTTGTGCTTAAAAAGCCTTTAATTTTCTTGATAAATACTGATTCACTGTTGAAGTATGTAAGTACTTTGTGAACAAAGAGCGGGGGAAACAAAGTTTTGTAAAGCCCAGTTTTAAGACACATTACCTGGGTAAGTGAACAAATGAAATAGGAAGTATTTCTTGGTGGAAAAGAACTTTGTGGGGAAATTAGTGTGAAGGGCTGCTCTAATACTGTGTTATGCAAGAAGGGGTGAAAGCAGCACATGAAAAGTTGCTTTAATGTTCTTAAGAGTTAAGTTTTGGAGTTAAAAATCAGATGTTCTGTAAGTGTTGCCCGGCTTCTAATGCTGGTAAGCTCCCTAGGAGCTAGATGAGGTGTTTCTTTCTAAGGCTGGAGTCAGAATAGCAAAAATACAAAGTTATTGATAACAGAGAAATGAGCCTGGTAAACAACATGAGTTGTTTTTTGAGGAGAAAGTAACTGAAATTAATATTATTACTTAAATTATTATTAGGTTCTAGGTAAAGAAGTGTGGTGTTATATCCTCAACTGCAGCCTTAAATGCTGATGAGGTTTCTCAGTAGAAACCCCAGACTGGGGAGATAGTTCCTTAAGGCATATTGTGATATAATTTCTGTGTGTGGAAAGAATACTTTCCTTTCTTGCTGTTTATCTAAAAGTGGATGTAAATTTGCATTTAAAAAGAGGGATGAGAGAGGTTTCCTGTTGGGATTCTGTTGGATAATTTGGCAGTTTGTTTACACACTTATATGAATAAAGCAGCACTTAGACAAACTCTGGCTTTTATTTCCCAGATTGCAGAAACAGTGATGTGGGAAAATATATTCCAGCTTGTTCAGGTGAGCTGATCTTCTATGCAACTTAGAGCTGTGAGATATTTCTGGAGACCTATACAGTGACATGTTTTCATACTTAAATAAGCAGGGAGAAAAAAATGTGATTTCCAACTACCACTACTTATTACTTACTACTAATGACCATGTAGTTGATAGGTAATGTTCTGGAAATGTATTTCTATTGAAAATGCTGCATGGCAAGTAAAGATTTTGATAGTCTATTTGATTCCTAAACTTTTGGAAATAGATTTGTGTCCTTTTAATGCACTTTGGATTGCTGGTTTTATGTTTTGTCTATAGACAGACCTCATAAATAGACTGAAATTAATTTGCCAAACTGCTATACTGACTTTGGCATACCCGTGAACATATATCTATATCTATATCTATATATCTATATCAATATCCTCCCACATATTGCATTTGTCTATCATAGTTGCACATATTCTGTATGTAAGAAAATTACAATCTTGGGATAATCAGCCTTTTTAGTGATATTAGTGTGTATTTGTACATAAACTACATAAGATTTCAGGTACTAAGGTTGAAGTAAAATCAGTAGGTGTCTTGGCCTCTCAGTATTATAAGTGCTAAGCTAAATAATGTTGAATGAAAATTATATCTTATAAAAAAAGAACATGAGGACTATCAGGGTATAAAAGTAATATTAATTTCAAACGTTCTAGGTAAGAATCTATAGATGATGAGTTTCATCTCCATCAATTTGTGAAATATATTCTGTACCTTTTATAAACAGATAAAATAGAAATAATAAAGTTGTAAAGAAACAGAAGTAATATTTGCATGCTTGATTTTTTTTTCAGCTGGAAAGTTAGATTATAATTTAGACAGGGCAAGGAAAATTGTAACAGTGACTGTATCCAACTTTCCCCGAGATCAAGATTATTACATTCGCCTGTGCCACAAATGGTTTAGCTGTGAAGATGTTGGGGCATTTGCTATGGTGAGTTAAACTCACAGTGGTTTGGGGAACTGGTGGGGGTGCCTTGCAGGTGGCAATGCTCATTAAGGTTATAGTTACAGGAAATGCCATCTATATCTACATCTATATCATCTGTATCATCCATGTAATCTGTATCGTCTGTATAATCTATAATTTAACTTTATTAAAAGTCATTTATTGTCCTGGATTTATGACCATCTTTTTCATTTCAGATAAAAGGAAAGGAATCTTTTAAATCTGTTTCTCTGAAATATTCTCAGCTACTCCCTTGTCTTTGCATTGAGGTAATACAGTCTTGAATTCGGTACATGTTTGTGTTTCTGATTAAAGAAATTTTATCAGGGATTTGTGCTAAGAATGGAGGAAAAACCTGAAGAAAAAGGTTCTAGATGCAAGTTTTTGACTAAGGCTTTTTGGACCTTAAGATTACATAAACGTAGAAGAGATTTTTTAGGAAATGCTAATTAAAACACTAATTTGTGGAATGTGTTGTGTAATATTTTGACTGATTTTTTGTAAGCAATGAAAAGATAGAACATTTAATCTGACTGAATATCAGCAGCATTTGATATAGTATTGCATGAGAAACTAAAACAGGATTTGAGGAAACTGAGAGTGAGAACAAGATTTGTATGGTAGATAATGCCTAGCTGCAGGGCTAACTCAGCAACACCTGTTGGATGGGCCTGTGCTAGTAGGGAGGCTAATTAAGGGCTACACTTAGAGCCATTCTCATATAAATGTTTTCATCAATGACGTGGGCACAAAATGCAGGAATGTGTAATGGGATTTGCTGGAACACAGTTGGGACGTGTGATCAAAATGGAAGAGGGTCAGGGTAATTGGAAGACATCTTCATATGCGACAAAATTGAAGGACAATGAAGTGTAAAGTATGAAGTGCAAGTTCATGCACTTGCTCTAGTAAAAAGAATTCTTGCTGTAAGATGCGAGTCCTCATTTAGAAATAACAGTGGAAGAACAAAGATCTGGGTGAAACAGCTGAACACAGGGTGATTAACTAGCTTGTTTCCATGATGTAAACATGAACAAAAGTCTAGGGAGTTAGACTATTTCAACCTAACAGGAAAGTGTGGGCAAGGCCTTCTTTGAAATACTGTAAGGAATTCCTGTACCCATATTCAAGAAAGATTAATTTAGAAGAAGGTATACACAAAAAATCTGTAAAGTCTGGTGAATGAAGAGACTGTTTTACAAAGGAGATTCAAAGACCATATTTCCATTAGCCTAGTAAAACACATGCAAAGAGAAAATACATTTGCTGTGTAAATACAGACCAGAAGGGTCACTTATAAGGAAAAATAAGATATGTTTTAAACAAAAACCATTCTTGCAGTGAGAATTAAAGGGGAGAAACTTCATTGCATAAATATATTGAGGTTAGTTACAGATTCTTCTGATAACCTGAGAAGTGAGATTTTGGAGTGTCTTTTATACAAGGTATAAAAATTCCCGAACAGTTTTAAAATTATTTTGATAACATAGAAAGATACTATGTGAACGTAGTTTCTCACTGAATTTCAGGGTAGGATTTATCTTGTGGATTAAGATATCTAAATGTAGATACCCAAATATAGATATGTACATTTGAATTAGGTGTCCAAAGTCACTTAATTCAGTCTTAAAGTCAATGGAGATCTAATTAATACAGTCAGTTGCTCAACTGACCAAAGGTAGATGGCCCTTTTGGGATGTGCTGGACTATACTGTAGATTCCACTGCTGGAATCTGGCTAGGTCTTCATAAGGCTGCTGTGATAGCAATTTGGGCACTTTAGTCACACTTAGATGTGTACATTGTGGGACCTAAAATCACATGCCTAAATATGCAAGCTGAACCACAAAGTCTCTTCCAGGCCTAGGGAATTTTTTCATCCCACTCTGAAAATATGAGGTCACTAGAAAAATATTATTCCTCTCAGTGTGTACACAGAAAATTCTGCAATAGGATTGCTGAGCAAACAGATGGGAACTCTGAATTACAGAAACATTGCACATGAATCTAAATAAATAAGGTATAGCAGCAGCCATGCATACATACTTGAAGATTGGGTTAAGTGTTAGTCTTCAGATTTTAAGGATGCATCCTTTACTATTGTCCAGGCCAGGAGATCTGATATTATGATTACTGAACGTTTTGATATCCCCAGAAAGTAATGACACTGTAAGAAACTTAATGAAAATCAAGCTGCAAGACTTTCTAAATGGAATTGGGCTAAATATGCAACTTAGAAATAGTAGGAATATAGTGTTAGAAGGAATCACCTTAGTTCAATGCCCCTAATGATGAACAAAAAAAAAAAGGTGCAAAACTTCTTTGAAAAAATGACTTCCAAAGCTTTCTAACAAACATAGCATCTTTATCTTTGGTGGAAACATTTTCTGCCACATTCTACCTGAAATGTAAAAAACATGTGTGCCTGAGGATCTCTAACTAATGTCCACTTTTTGGTTGTAGGGCTGGCTGGCAATTCCAGATGCAAGAAGGATACAACTTTGCCCCTTTGAAAATGGCAAGTACTGCATGATTACTCTTCATAGGACTGATTTTCAGCAGCTCCATAAGTATGTCACAAATTAATCTACAGTGAAAATCATGTATTGCAAAACTTCAAGCAAATCATCATATTGGTTTGTTTTACTGTGGGTAGATGAAATAACTTACTTTCAGACCACGTAGTTCACCAAGTTTATGTCAACATAAACACTAAGTAACTTTCTAGTCATTTCCCACATTTTCTTAAGTCACACACAAACTGGCCAGGGGGAATATAAGGTCAGCTTAGAAATGATGTGAGAAGAGGGCTTCAAGGAGACATTTGAAGAAGGTGTCCAAAACCCAACTTAAAGGAGGGAGCAGGGAGTTGAAAAAGAAGACAGTTAACTAGATGTGTGAGTTCCATGCTTATGGGAAATTATTCACACAAATATTCTAGCAATGTCAGAACTTGGTCTGAGATGACAGCTGAAAAAGAAATTATCTTATTTATGTACTTATGAAATTAAATGTTTTACCAGACAAATAGAAAAAAGTGTGGCCTAAAAAGTGTTTTATTGTGTTAAGTGCAAGATTTTGGTTTAAGGTACATGTAGAGGTACCAGACTTATGAACAGTGTTGATTCATGTCTAGACATCTTGAATAATGTTTTGCCTCTCTCTTTGTGCAGATACGCAGGTGCTATGGGATAATATTGTTTATAACCCATCGACACAAACCCTTGCTTGGGAGCCAGCCTGTCCTGTCCTTGTCATGGTTAACCTATGCAGGTTCAACAAGTCAAATGACTATTGTGAAGATATAGAAAACTCTTTCAAAAATTCTCCTGAGAAAGTAAGAGCTATGTGGATTAATTCAAACTGTGAGATTGAAGGCTGTCACCAAAGGCATAATGTGAAGAGCTAGACTTTGGAATAAGAGCAGTTGCAAATCCCTCTCTTCTTGTCTGATACTTAAAAATATTCATAATCACAGTCTGTTCTTGCACACTAATCAGATGATTTATTCAAAATGGTCACTGACTCATGAAAAAGAAAAAGTGGAGATGATTGGGCAGCTAGTAATGTTTGCTAAATTCTTTGGGGTAATAGGATCTGCTTTTTATTTATAGTTCATGTCAAATTCCCTTTAAAGTAAGGGAGACAGACACATTGCAAGGACAACTCTTCTCATCTGTAGATAGGCATAATAGGTTGGAGGGATCTCTCTCTGATGGTACTGCCTTCTTTTTACTGTCACAAGAATCTATTGTGATTAGATCAGATCTGGATATTTAACATTTAGACACCTAAAATGTAAATGAGATGAAGCTAAATCTCTAAATGTTTCTGGAGACATAACAGTACTTTGGCAGGGCACAACTGTTTTGTAATTACGACCTTTCTGAAGTGCCTTCCTCAGCCTGGTCCAATATCTTGAAATTGTGTGTGTTGAAATATTGTGTCCCTTAGTTCTTCCAGCACTTATTTTCTCAAGTTGAAAAGGGTTTTCAAATGCGTATGTCTTGAATGGCTTAACACTTAAATCTGAAGTCTGATGATACTGAATGCTCTGGGTTTTTGAGGTTCATTAGAATTTGTTTCATCTTGAAAAATAAGTTTCAGGCTTGCCTGATGGTGGAGAGAAGGCAGTAAACTTCAAGTAACAACTGAAAAGGCAGATAAAATCAAATACAAGATATTAATTTTTAAAACTTTTGGATTAATATTATTATTCTGATGACATGACTGGGGAGGGGGTGGGGCTGACTCCAGACTGTGAAATGCTTTTGTGATTAGGAACTCCTGGCCAAGTCTTTAGTGATTGCTCAGATTCACCATTTTATGAGTTTCAACAAAGCTTTGATCTTGAAAAAACAGATTAATTTAATTCTACATGTGAGTGATCCCTGTGGGATTAGTCATCTTCTGGTAACCAGCACAACTCATTGCTTGCAGGAGAGAAAAAGAAAAAAAAAAGAAAATAAAACTAAAATGAGGTCTGGCTGGTAATGGTTGTATCTGCTACCCAGAACAGAATCCAACTTTATTACAGAGATGAGTGTTTTTCTGTATTTACTTATTGCATTTAATGGCTGAACATTAGTATTAATCATAGAACCGTAGAGTACCCTGAGTTGGAAGGGAACCACAAGGATCATGAACATTCATGGATAGAATGAATTCCCCTTTTTTTCTCTCATTAATTCTAACGAGTTTGATATTGAATTTGATCCATTTATTGTACTGTAACCCTGAAAACCATCTCTGTAGTATGCTGGAAACTACTGTAGATTCCTCAGATAGAGCCATGTGCCCTGTAAATCCACACAAGGCCACACACTCTAATATTATGCATATGTACTGACCCAGGCACAAAAGGTGCATCACTCCTCTTTACTGAGGCTGGGGCTTTCTCTGTCCATGACAATGCTGTCTCCAGCTCTGAGTAGACTCCTACAGAACTATCTTCTGAGACCCTATTGTGGATGTACCCAAGGACATATATTATGTTCTCAAAAAAAGATACAGGAAGGGCTTGACCATGTATTGTGCTCAGTCACTTGAGCAACAGTGTTTAAGTAGGATCACTTATATGTGTAGTGATTGTTTATACTATGTGTAGCAATTGTTTATATTATGGGTAGTAATTGTTTATATAAGACAAAGCTTTTTGTGGTGAAGCCCTTGGTAGGTAAACAGTTGTTAATCAGAAAACAACATTTTGTGGATTGCTTAAGTGGATTTCTAAGATTCAGCCTACATTTCACTGCTCTGAAATATGGATATGGAAAATTGAAGGATTTCTCAACTGATGGTGATTTGGTTTATGTTTAGGTATTCTGCTCAGTTGTTCATGAGTGGCAAATAAGGGGTTGAACCAAGATGACTGTTTAATCAGAATTTTGCACAAGCCACCATGGAATCAATTAATTTAGCTCTAATGGGTCAGGCTGACTATAAAAAAATGCTACATATTGTAGATAAAAAGAAGCAAATTATTCAGTAATCCAAAGCAGCAGTTGTTTCTAACTATTTTGTCTGATTAACTTCCTGGGATGTTTATGAAGTAAATAAACCAGTTCCTTTCTCAGTAATCAAACCATGAAAATTTTGAGTAATCGATTTTGTGAAACTAGTTAATAAAACTAGCTAATGCTGAGTGCTCTGTCTTCAAGCAGGTTAAATATTCTCGTGTGGACACTCACCCAAGACTTTGCATGAAGGTAAAGGGATGTCTTTGTAAAATGTATTTTAACTGCCTATATTTTTTTTCATAGCTCTGATGAATGGGAACTGAGAATGAAGGAAATGTGAAAGATTAGATTAGAAGGTGATTGTTTTGAAGTGCAACAGCAATGATAGGACACAGGTCAGATTGTGCCCTTCACTTTTTCTGTTTAAGAAAAGCAGGAAAAAATGTTTTTGGTCAATGTAAACTTTGAAGAAGGTGCTAAACTTAAACATATAAAGTTTTTCATATTAAGTCTTTGAAAATAAAATCATCAACACAGTACATTTAACGGAGTATCTCTTACTATCCTAGTTGAGAAAAAATGTCAAATAAGGCTAATACAGGCATATTATTGTTTTCTTTTTGATTACTTTTAAGTCAGTGGAACTTGATGTTTCTGTAAAATATGCATGATTATAAATACCTGAAGAATTAGGGGATCTAATTTAAGTCAAGGGTTGGAAGATATCATAAAGCAGGGAATCTGTGAATTACTCTTCTGCAACTTTCTGGAATGCCTCGATCATCACTAGTTGCATATTTTGCCACAGATTGAAATGGAAATTTTGGTTTTCCTAACAGATTTCTCTGCTTTCAGTTTACAACCAAACGAGGATCTTGGATTAAATGTCCATTTGCTCATGGAGAATTTCCAGGTAAATATATATTTTTAAAATTACATAACATTGTATTATGGAAGATATTTAAATCAGTCACTAGGTATGAGCTGTCTCTGTTAAGTGACAAGTGTTCACAACACTGTAAGTTGTAAATTAAGTCAAAGAGATTTGACAGGTTATTTCTTCAATGTATCCTCAGTAGATCTAGTGTTCATCAGTATAAAAAGTAATTTGTAGGAATCAAAATAATTACTTGCATATCATTTGATAGCACTTAACAAATACAAAAAGCTTTTATTTTAGACATAAATTTTAGAATATAATATATGGTCCTTGTATATCTAAAAGTAAGTCTTTTCCCCTAATATCAGCCTGGAAAATGAGGACTGCTGCAGTTGCAGAACAAATACAAGTTTTCTTCACATCCCAAACCAAGGCACAGTTCTCAGTGCTTGTGTGTAACAGGACACAGATGACTTCATGTGAATCTCTTGGGATGCACCATTCAGTCTCTGTGGTTTGTATATATTATTTCTTAAACATTGTAAGACTTTTAAACATACCTAACTGCATTCATTTATTATTCCATTTATTGTTCTGCAGCTTGAATTCATTAGTAAACCACATACATATTGGAACAATTACTGCAACATTTTTAAAGCATGTAGTTCTAATTCTGGTCTCACACTGAAACAAGAAATAAATAAAGATCCTTAAGTCAAATGAGTCACATCAAAGGATGTGACTATTGAAGGGAACTTTAATATTCTTTTAATGTCATTTTTGTGATGTGGTATTTGTATTATGTATATAGCAAATGTTATTGTTAATATTTCATGTATGGGTCACTGATACAGCTGACCTGGCAAATCACACATCATGAAATGTAAGACTTGAGGCATCAATCCATGATGAACTCTAAATGTCACAGCTGCCAATACAAACTCAACACAAAAGCAAAAAAGGTAAGTTCTCATCCAAATTCTCTGTTTGAACCAGCTGATTGTGTAGCTACACAACTGCTTCTTGCAGCAAAGTGGGGACAGAGTGGGAAAGGACTATGGGAGGGTGAGATTTCAGTTTCAGGCAGCAGCTAGTCATGAGAGTCTTATTCCTCTCCTGCAACTAAGTCTGTGTCTCACATGTTTTCAGTGCAGCACTGTGGTTTGCCCTTGCCCTTTAACCCTGCCTATCAGTTAACTTGTCGGCCCAAACTGTGATCTACTGAGAGACACATCTGGAAAGTGAGGTCAAAGAGCAGAAGAGTGGCCATAGCATTATTTTTCAAACAGGAGAAGATTAGCAGGATAGATTCTAGTAGCTACTAGGACCACCAAGCTGAAAGACATCCATCTGTTTCAGCAGTCAGCTCCTCAGCAGTCTTATGTCCACAGCTAAATGTGTGCTCCTGCTGTCTGCCCCACTGACCAGGTACATGAGATATCATATAATGAATTTTGAGAAATTTGAGAAATCTAGATGTGATTTGAATTGTTACTCCTTTGACTTCACTCCGCTGTAGGGGGATGTGCTTTACAAGACACAAGCATAGGTCCTACATCTGTCCTCTCTTTAAGATAGATTCCAGCTGTACTTGTTTGCCACTATATGCAGAGACACAATGCAACTGTGCCTTTTTCAGGTACTTGTGATACTTCTAATGAGAAGGATGCACGTACCAGGGGTTAGCTGACAATCAGGCAGTTATGAACAAGGATTTCTTAAATATAATGGGCTGGACACTGAATACTGAATTTGTTTTCTAATGAATCAGTTTATATTGTTATTGCACCTCTGGTGCTGAATGTAACAGAGCAGCTGTTAAAAGCAGAGTTTTCCAACTAAGTTAAATCTGAGGACATGTGTAAGTGGAAGATAACTTTCTCCTCTAGGAAATCCCAGGCCTGAGTAATCATGGGGAAAGGCCTGGGAAAAAAAACAGCTATCCTAATCAACACAGACCACAGAGGGCATTGGTGGTGATATCAAGAGTCTGTACTAATGGGAAAAGCTGTCCAGAAAATGCCATACTACTGGCAGAGATGGAGATCTGTATGGTAGAAAACAAGACAGGGAATGTCCAGTAGCAATTCCCTTCGATTGGTCTATTTCACATGAAATCTGTGGAGTTTATACTTTCTGGTTTTAAAGGTTCCCTGTGTGAATTGCTACGTGAAAGGGGAAAAGGTGCAACACCAATGAAACACAGCTAGATACTGAATGTCTTTCATGAAGTTACTGATGCATTTACAAATGCTGTTTTCTTCCCTGTGGTACAAAGCTGCTATGTCCTCTGCTACTGTGACAGAATGGGACCCCACATAAATTACATACAGTTCCTGTCTCAACACCATGAGCAGTACACACAAAGTTTTCATCAAGATCTAACTCTGTTCCCAGAAACCAATGTTGATCCCCTAACTACTGCTTCCTATTCAGTTGTGCTTGAAAAAGAATATATTCACCTAATTTCCCTCAAATTACTTTAGGAGCTTGCCACACTGAAGAGACTGGTGTAGGATTCACAGCTATTGGTGGAGTAACAAACATTATTTTGAGGACAAACCATAATCAATCAAATATTAAATGTCAAGCCAGTCATTTAGGACAATTTTAGCCTGAGGCTCAACTTGTTCTCTGCATACAATGGGACGGGAAGTCCAGAAGAACTGTAAAGACAGGGTCATTCCTTCAACTCATACCCCAGGGAAAAGAAGTGAAGATGGTGTGAGGAAGCAAACATGGTGTGAGCTGCCACAGTTGGGGAAGAATGTCCTCCTTATGATGCTCCATAAAATGTAGTAACATTAGCCTGTTAGCACATATCTTCCTGTGCTGCCACACTGGTCTTGGCAAAACTACACCAACTGCTTATGGTCATTGATATCTAGGGTTATCTCTGAAAATAAATCACCTTCCATTAATTTTCTAACACAGTAGAACATGTAGCATTATTGGCAACCAAAGCAAAGACCTGGAGAGACACAGTATGTTTTCATTGTTCCAGGGTATGGAAAATAGTAGTTTTCAATATTTTTTTTTTCTTCATTAGGGAGATTCTGTTTCAATCACTGTGTCACGGGAAATGTGTGGGTCAACAATTTGCATTCAGGTACGTGTCTCACTTTTGCCAGGTACCTTGTACAAAATAAACTACCAAACAAATCATTAAAAAACCAAGCACATCAACAGGCACTCTCACTGCTTTCTCCTCTCAGCTAGATCTGATTACTGTGCAAATCGAGTTGGCAAAGAGCATTATTTATAGCTTGGTGTGCTGCCACTACCTCTCTTTGAGATGACAATTAACTGAGAAGTTGCTCTCCGTGATCTTGCACCTTTGTTAGTGGCAGATAAAAGGATATCATCAGGATATTGCTAATTCTATCTTCATATGTTCCTTCATAAAAAGAAGTTCCAAGCTATCAAAATCCAAGGAAATAATAGATGACTTTCCAAAAATTGACATTGACTAGAAAAGGTGAGCCATATAGCAAACAGCACAGCAAGTGCATGGTATCCTAGAATTAGCACTCATGAAAGTAGATCTGGGCAATTTACTTCTGACATTTTTGCACGCTATTTCCATAGCTGAACTTTATTAAGACATTTTATTAATAGAAAATGTCTGAAGCTGATAGGTTTATTCCTCTCTGGAGTTAATGTTCTCAGCAGACACCAAGAGAAATGAAACTGAGAGTGGAGCTCTGAGGCTCCAGTAGCTACCCTGAGAGGCCCTTCTCAGCTTCACTTTCTGCTGCTGGGAAGAAAGAGGCAAGATGTAAGTGAAATTGGCAAGAGCCTTCTCAGTAATGACAGTAGTTATTCTTTCCCTAGTGAGAAATGAAATTTGGTGGTAAGACTGATATTATCCTGCATAAATTATTTATTTTGTAAATAAGACATTATCTGTCAGACAACAACAACAAAAATTATTATTAGCTCTATCATTTAAAGACCTAAAAGTGATTGCAACTCACTTAATATACACTAGACCAGCAATCTCCATATGGGTTTATTTAAAAACAGATTTGAAATGCAGTCACTTGAGTAAATTAATAAAGTAATCTCTTTTTGTCAACACAAGTGTTTGCTGAAAGGGGAATAAGCCTCAATTCTCTCTTTTAAAAGGGCTGGAGAACAGATGTAGATTATTCAGTTCCACTGCAGATCTGTGATACCTACTGTGGTGAGTATGCATGATAACAAAAGAAGCATTGGGACTTGAATCTGTAGAAGAGAATATTTCAGGTGAACTGTGTTTTCACTGGGAAACCGAGGTGGAATTCATGTGACTGAATGTAGGTGTGTGCATGAGAGCTAGATATGCTCAGATTCCTTTATAGACAATGGACTCATGCACCTCATGAGCTATTTTAATTAGCTCTGCACGGGCAACTGTGTGGCTGGCTGCTGCCTCTGCTTTCTGGGTGAATTTTCCACCCTGTACCAGGTTCTTTATTTACCTTGCTGTCAGTATATGAGGTAACTAGTTAAAAATACACCTTGGCAAGAGGCACACAGTGCTGCCATTGTAGTGACTGCAGCACAGCCCTGCTGTCAGTTCCCTACCCCTGCAAACGGGACAGCAGCACTTCCCTCACCTTCCCAGCAAGCAGAAGTTTGCTTCAGGATATTATTATTATGATTTGAGATATGCTCAGATACACTATGGAGTCAGAATATTCTGAAATCCCCAAGTGCTGAAACTAAGGTGTTGTAGAAGTTAGTGAGTTCAGAGCAAACTAAGGCTGTGGGGTTTATGGTGAGGAATAGAACAGTGGGTTGACTAATTTAGAACAAAAGAGCATGAAAGGAATCATGCTGAGAGAAGCCTCAATCTGAGCATTGCCAAAAACACCTCCCCAAACTCACAGAACCAACCAAGATTCCCTTCCAGTTCACTGCAAATACAGCAAGCCCTGTGACAGATTTTCCCTGTTGTCTAAAAACACCTATCAGTTAACCACAACTTTGTATTTGGAAGCCTGATAATAAAACAGAGGGAGCTTGAATTTGTAGTCTGAATGTAGTTCTCTGTGCAATTATTTGTATAATGCCAATTCAGGATTTTTCTCCACTGAAAAACTTGTAACAAGCCCACGCAAGATGAATCAATGAAATAATCAGAGTATTGTGGTTCATACAGTGTGGATGCATTTTCATTTTAGGAAATGCAGAGTATGACAAAAGCATGTAAAATAATTAAAAACTCTAGAGATGGCAGTCTGGGAATTTGCCTGCACCTCATAGTAGAGGAGAATATGTCTGTGTAATAAATGAAAATAGTAGAATATTGAAAGCTGACTAAAGAACTTTTTGGGCACAGTATTTGATTTAAATGTTGAACTTTTTGTCACAAGTTTCTTTGGTTGGTTGGTTTGGTTTTTTGTTTTGTTTGTATGTTTGTGGTGGGTTTTTGTTGGTTGTTTTTTTGGTGTTTTTTGGGTGGGTTTTTTTGGTTTTTTTTTTGTTCTTTTGATCATGAATTTGTGGGGATGCAGAAAAAAAAAGAGAAATTGTGCACTTATCAAGAATATCAGAACTGTAATAGGTGATCACTGTGTTTGTTGTACATTAACCTCATGCTTCACGGATTCTGACATATTTTACGTTTTTGGGATAATGTGATCCACATTAGTTAGCATATCAATCCATCTCTATCTGCGGACTAGTGCTCCCAAAACCTCCTTCTAAGAAAGATGGTACAAGCCAGTGTCAGAGACAGGACACTGAACTGGGTTGGTCTGTCTCACTGCTGTAATTCCAATGTTCTTAATGACTCATTGGAAGCCACCAGCTGCTTATCAGGTGTAAGATTCTTCATGTATCAGTAAGAACATTATTATTAAGGACTTTTGTATTCTTAAATGCATATGTTCTATAACAAAGTTACTTCTTAAACACTAGCCTTTTAAAATCAGGACATGATGAAAGTTTCTTAAAAGAGTAGCCAAGGGTGATAACTGTTACACTGGGAAGCTGTTGTGTTTAGGCCTAAGATGTTAAGAAAAGCCATCCACGTAAAGGTGAAGGCAATATTTAACTTGAGATTTGTTTGTAATCTGTGACAATATGGTTTATACAAATATCAAAGCAAAAGACAAATAATCTTGTAATGGCATAGTGAAATAGTGAAAATATTTACTGTGTACATCTTTGTAAAATAGAAATGTGCATGTTAAGTAACACCGTTAAAGGTACCAAGCAGTGTCAGTGTGTCCAAAAGAGTCATGATGTTATTACAAAACAAGACTCCATCCAGTCACAACAACATCTATCATAAAAAAGTCAGTGTGTCTAACCATCAGGAAGGCTGCTCTTTACCCAGGCTTCAAGAAGAGCTTCCTGACCTATAGAATTTATTATTCTACAATGGATGGCATTTTTCTATAAGTAGCTGTGCTTTGGGAATTACAATGTCTTGGTCTTGTTTGCTCTACAAAAGATGGAAATGGGAAAATAACCTTGTGGTTGTTTTTTTTTTTTTTAAATTTGCATTTAATAGCATTGACTTGGAGGCAAAACTTTATGTTCTTTTTAAATTTTGTATTTCCTTTGACCACTCTTCTGGGATCTGTTTAATAAAGCCAAGCATTTTGAGATATTATTTCGCCCATAAAATAAGAAACGTATGTATTTTGAATGAAACAATAACCCAAATCACTTACTCTGAGAATAAATATGTGAATCATAATGAAAACAAAATGGCAACCTGTATTTGAACTTGTTCCCTCAGGTTTTCATGGTCAGTCATACAGTGATGGAAACCCAGCAAAGGCCATGACACACAGGTATCCATCTAATGTACAGTTTAACAATATCTGTGGGAAAGGATGGAGTTTTTAATCTCTAAACTGTATCACTGGCCTTGCTACAGGAACAGAAGGAATATCGGAAAGAATTTTGTATATAGCTAGAACGAATATCAGGTTCTTAGCTCTCCCACTGAAGACATTCCTTGGTAGTGTGCTCTCTCTCCTCTTGCTTTCTTGCTTTGCAGTTTAGTCTGGAATCAGAGGTAGCTGCCATGCTGCCAAAGTGAGAAGAAAGGGAGGAAAATAACTGGTGGAAGTGAGAAGCTTGTAAAGTAACAAGGCAACCTTTGAGAGCCCTGAAACAAGCTCAGATCTGCTGTGCATGATATTCACATTATTAGCACCTGTCGCCTGCTTGCTCACTGATGTTTGCATGCAGATCAGTTCCCTCTGTGCTCTCACTGGTCAGACACATCTGCTCAGCTGTTCCAGTCCTTATTGCTACAGTCCTTTGCAAAACACCTCTCCTAGGCTATACACAAATCATTAATTAATGCAGCCCATGGACGTATGATTTGGTAGATCCCGAGCCCTTAAAATTTCTCTTCCTTTAAGGACACCTTTCAGAGCCAACCTAGAAGAGTGGAAGCAACCTAGAACTCCAGAGAAAGTAGAGATGGTCTGAAAAAGCCTTGTTCAAAGATGGGGAAAAGATGCAGCCTTGGAAAAGCTATGCAAGTCATGTGTTTGAGAAGGGGCTACTATCCTTGCTTCCAGGCAGTATTTAGCTTTTCCCTTGTCAGAAGATACCATTCAGAATAAAGTATCTTGGTTTTGTTTATTTGCTCATATGAGCACTGTTTGAACTGTGACAAGTACACAAGCTGTAGACAAATGGTTAGATTTGTTATTTTACACCAACTATATATGAATGCGATGGACTTTTTCACACTTTGGAGAAAATAACCTCACAACAATCTTCTTTTCTCTTCTGTTTTACTCCTAGGAAGAAGAGTGTGCAGTCCTTGCATTAAATTTAACACCATGATTTCAAGGTCCTCAGTATCTTCTCAGCATTGTATTTTGGCGCAACTTGCAAATCTTGTCTAACTGGTCATCTCTCATGATAGTAGTTTCTAATTATTGTGAGATTATTCTCATGAGTGAAGACTTTAGCAAACTGAGCCTATTCTAATATGACAAATTTGGATTATGATTCCTTATTTCCCAGTATTTCAAAACAAAAAATGTCTTAGATCACTTAGAAAATCAGGTCAACATTTCCCATCTAAAGTAGTATTTTATATAAAACATGTTATAAATGAATACTTTCATAGTACTTTGTGTACCTATAGAACAAGTATTTCAGATTTTCTTGTTTGTAACCTTCATTTTTAAATCATAAGCAAAAGTTTTTGAGAAATGAAGAATGGAGGAAGTTTTCTCAGCTTTGATACATTATTCTTTGCAATTTCCTGTCTTGATTTTCTCATGCCATTCTGATGATCTCACCATGACGGATCATATTCTTTAAGTATATCTAATGACTTCTTTCTGTGTTTGCATTTGTGTTTAACTTGGAGATAATGTTCATATTTTTCTGAGGTGGTACATGTCTTTGGTTCAACAGGTATTTAAAGCTGTCTTGTAGAAATCCAGTCTAGAAGGAAACAGTTTAATGGAAATAATTGGAATATTTTTTCCCCCTTATATCAGTATTTATACTCAATTGTTCAGGATAATATTACACACTGTACTGATTATCAAATATTTGGCCTTTACTTCACTGAATAGTCCTGTCAAACATGCTTCCTGTTGTGTAACATGGGAATAAAGTCAACTAAAAGATGATTAACAGCATATCCTGAAACCATGTGGAACTGATCATGTGAGTTCAGAAATATGGGTGGAGAGTAAGGGTCTGGAACAAGAAGTTGATCAATAAAAAATATTTTCCATCTGATGTGGGGTTTAAAATTTGTTTGTTTTGTTTTGTTTCAAGACATTCAATGAGACATTTACAGAGTATGGTATAAGAGACATATCCACTACATTGTAACACAAAATTTTTTGAGATGCCTTGGAGAGGACAAGTTCTGCTCGACTCCTTTGATATAAAAGCTTTATTGTTTAGACTGCACATCTATTACATATAGTCTCATTCCAAGCAGTGCTGCAGCTCCAAAAGCAGAGGTGGCAAGGCAGCTTTCCTTAAGCACTTAGTTACTTTCTTTGTCTGTGAAGTCGAAGCTCTGATCTATCCAGACACCTGATTTTCCTCTAATACCTTACAGGCTGCAGCCAGAAACAAGACACTTGGCCATCCAGCTGAGAGGGCATCCTAACACTACTCTCTTCACTTTCTTCCAGTGAAAAAGTCTTTTGTGCAGGAAAGGTTGATTTGTACAGAATGATTTTTATTGCCAGGATGTCTTAAGATCAACTTTATAAACATATCCTCTGACTGAAAATGAAATAAAATGATGTAGATGTATCCAAGGCTATGGCAAAACACCACCTCCAATGACAGGCTCATCTGAGGTCCTGAAGCAACAATAGCTGTACTAAGCTGAATGCTTTCAATGAGAAAGTCCTGGTTCAGCTGCATAGACACTGAATCTCTTGCACTATATCATCTCTTGGCTGCAGCGCTGAAAATACCAAAGAGAATATGACCAGGCATGGTCCTGCTTTACAGGAAAATTTGGATGGTGGACATAGCAGACATGTCACTTAACCTGAAAGTAATGTGTTCATCCAAAGATAGTAGTCTAGGCTCCCATGATGGCCACTGCAGAGAGGTAGGTACTTTCCAGGCATATTTCATTCTCCTTGGATACTTGTTTTAAAGGGAGCCTAGCGACACAAATGCTTACCGTTACAACATTCCTGCTTATGGCAAATGTTTGCAAATAATCTTTAATAGTATTTCTATACTTTGGCTCAAGTCTGTCTGTCTGCATATGTGAGAAAATTGCTTGTAGCTTTTCTGACTGACTCCTGAGCAGATCTCTGAGAGTCCTTTTCTAATACTCTGCTTCAGGCAAACATTGTCTCTTCTAACTACAAAATTCTTGCTCCTCCTGGGACAAGCTCTTCCCGCTCTCTCAGATGGTGACTGGACCACCCCATATATATAACACATTCGGAAGAAGTCCCACTCAGGTACTGTATTTTTTAGAGATGTTACAGCCTCTACTGCTCTCGTGACTTCATAGCTGCAAAAGTAAAGGTGTTTAAATTTTTTCACAAGACATTTTAAACACTGGATGGTCAGTCCTGAAAGAAGAAGGTACTAAAATCTTTCCCAGCTCTAAAAGTATTCATTACACTCTGCTGATCACTGAAATGTATTTTTTTTTCTCACCAAAACTATGCAACAGTTTTGCAATATTGACCAATACACAAGTAAATGTGTTGTGGCAATAGTCAAATGCAAAAATCCCATATGTGTTGCCTATAGACTTGACTAATTCTCTAGAGCCTCCATTCCCTTGTTGAAGGAAATTCCCTTCATGCTTATTGTAGGCCCAGTACAATCACCCTATTTGGAGATAACCTGCACATTTTGTTTTTCATTTTATATATACATTCTTACTATTAACACAGAGCATCAATGTCCTGGTTCTTCTGAGATATTAGCATGTATCAGAATATAATTGAGATATAGCAAAACCACTGATATATGATGCTTTTTAGTAATCTTTTAAAGACTTTCTGTTAAGTCTAGTGCATTGAAAAAACCTGAAACTAACATTTAAGGTTAACACATAAATTAAAGTAGTTTTGTTCTGCTTACTTAGGGACTTATTTTCTTGCTATGTTGACATGTGGTCTGGTGTGGGAAACCAGCCTGGTGCTGCTGCAGTATTCTGGACATCTTTTGCTGCAGTAATGGGTACATTTTCTTGGTATCAGCAAGTTAAGAGTTGAGTGCCATGTGTGGATTCCCACATTCCTCATTAAAGTAGCTGTGTGTTCACCAAGCTGTAAGATCAGCCACAGCAGAACTAGTTGACAGCTCTGCAGGCTGTGTTCCTGACCTGTCTCTTTTCTGGACTTCTGACAAACTACTTCAAGGAAATAAATAGGAAGAGAAATAATGACTTGTAGGGTTATTTTACTGTTGGTTTCACTTCCTGGACTACAAAATCAGGCCTTTGTGAGCCAGCAGAAGGGAAGCAGCCCAGCTGTAGGGGAGTGCAAACAGTTCTGCTCTTGTTAGGTCATTAGCTGGCAGTCTGGCTAAATTGTCATACCTGACAATACACTGCAACCTGAACACACCTGTGCTTAACAAACAGAGGGAAATGTACTTGCTTCAGTTTAGTGTGAAAAGTTCCCCTTAATCATATCCTGTAACAGTTGGCCTCAGAAACTGGTGATTTTATCTTATATCTCATATCCCCTGTAAGTTTTTTTATTGTACACAGAAATATCTTTCCTGGATTAAGAAAACAATTTCTCTCTCTTATCCAGAAAGCCCTTTAGTGCAAACGTGTAAAGCTACTGTGTTCAGTGCAGTATTGGAACAAGTTCAGTGGGAATGGTGGGAGCTATTCCTCCCATCCCCCTGCTGGTTTTCTACCACTTAGATAGTGTGTTTTAAGAATGTACCATCTGTGTTTCTGGTATTTTATAAGATCCAAACACTACAAGCTAATTTATTCTGGATTCTCATAAGGTTCCATTATCTTTCTTCAGAAAATACTCCACTATATTCTTTCCAGCTCATAGAAATGAAGAACCATTGCATCCAGTCTTTAACGGAGATCATTTGTGTATGACTCAGGATACAGGGTTCCCTTATCAGGCAGCATTCCCTTATCTATTTCTTAAGGTCTGTGAAGAAATGGCTTTTAAAAGTAATAGCCAATTCTATGGAATTCTGAAAAACTACAACGAAGTGGGAGTGTCACTTAAAGAATGTCCATTGTAATATAATTCATAACCACAATTCCCTATGTCTAATCTGACAGTTGGGAATTTTTGTGAAGGGTGTGTGCTGTTCATGTGTGCGAAGTGTGAGACAAAGGGAGAAAAAGAATGAACGTTGCAAGAAACTTTCTTTTGCGTATCATCTGCCCTGTGAACCACTGCCTGACAGCAACAATTTCTATGCCTGCCAGAAACAATATTGTTCCCTGCCCACTTAGTATTGTCACGAAGAAAACAGACATTGTCCTGCTTGAGGAAAGTATGCCTCGGATCTGTAAGTCATCTGTAGTAACTAGTAGTAGAGCCCAGTCCAATATGGATTCCATTTTTCTTTTGTATTATTTTTTGCTTGGCAATATGTGCACACTACTGAGTTTCATTTCCCAGAAGCACAAAACCTCTCAATTCTTCTATGAAGTCCAGTGATTCATTTCCAGGTAAATGGAAACCAAGTTTTTAGACTATGAGGCATATTGAACAGCTTTTGAAATGTGGGTAATTATAGGTTTAGTTCAGAGAGAACAAATCATATGCATGAGGAATCAAATCTATTCCTCAATAGGCAAATTTTAATGGGCTCTGGATCAGAACATTGTAAGCTTTCATGATTTAGCTGTCATCCTTGCTAGTTCCTCTGAAGGCTAAAATTTATGTCCCCATTGATACAACTCAGGGAAAGATGCTGTTCTGATATTTTGTGGGGTTAGCTACCTTTTCATCGTGTCCTGTAACAAAGATGCTCCTTCTTCAACCATGTGGCATCTCAGGATGAGACAAGTTGCTTCCCTTTATGCCATCTCCAAATCAAGTCCATCCTGAGGGAGGATTGTAGGCTGGAGCTAGAGGCACACATTCCCATTTTGCCACACAACAATGTATTTTCTCTTCTGTTCTTGGAGCACAGATGGTTGACATCTGAGAAAACTGAAGGAAGAGGAGCTGAAAGAAGCAAAAAGCACTGTCTGGGGAAGGTAGGAAATCACAGACAGTTAAAACTTTTCCTCTGTAAACCCCATCCTTCCCTATCTGTTGCAGAGCACTCCAAACCCAATCTTGATGAGCTGGCCAGGAGCAGAGCTTCTCTGAACCATTCATTACCTTTTCCACATTACCTTTTCAGTCACCTCGGGCTTCCCTAACTTTGTGTATGGACATATGAGAGTTTGTACTGAGTCAAATCAAATGTCCATCTTGTTTGTACTCTGTCTTCAACAGGTACATCTACATTTCTTAAGGACTTAATGAACGAATTATTCTTGTGTTTAGTGTCACTGGAAGGGTTATTCTTATACAAATTTACCAAAGTGTTTTTTTGAACTCATGTAAATTTCCTATTTTCTGTTCCTCATTTCGCTAAACTCCACAGTTTAAGCAGGTGACATGTGAAGTATCTGTCCTTGCTTTAAACCTGTCACCAGCCACTCTGACATTCACTGAACTCTAATGTCCCCTAGTTTATTATGTCAAATGGAACAATGAACTGTTCTCAATACTTATTTTCTCACATTCCTTATTCTTTATTGACTTCTGTGTTATCTTCTCTTGATCTTTTTGTCAGTTTGAAGAATTTAGGTCTATTTAGTGATTCTTTATATGGCAATCACTTGCACTGTATTCAGTATTCAAAATATGAAAGCTTATGATTTTATACCGTGGCATAGAGATGTTCTGTCCTGTTCTCTCTTCCCGATCTAATAATGCTGACAACTACATGCCTGTTTTTAACAAGTACTTCTAAGTACTGAACTGTTGACAACATGCAACTTTTGGAAATCCAAGATCTCAAACCTTAGTGCGTATGACTAAATCAGAATATGAGCAATATATTACAAAAAATGAAGTTTTATGCTTTCTTCAGGCCCTGCTTCTTGTAGACTGGACAGAAAACACAGATGCTTCATTAATACTCCTTCAACTAAGAAAATTCATAAGGAAAAATAGACAACTGCTGACACTTCCCTTGCATTAGACAGTTTCTGGTAACACTTCCATGAATGTTAATATGCCCTGTGCCAGAGAAGACCCAGCCAGAGGATGGTCACTCTTTAGTGGGATGTTTGTACAGTAAGTAGATTACTATATATGATACATATGGTGTGGCCATGCAGTCTCTACATAGCTGGGTTTGAAGGGGAAAGAGTCCTGATCCTCTAGTCCAAATCACTTCTGTCTAGAGCAGCAGGCTCTGACAGTAAACCTGACAGTATCAGATATGGACTAGAATATTTTTCTGCAAGATAGGCAGCTTTAGAAAAGTTTTGCAACTTACTCATTATGATAGTTTTTTTTTTTTCGTGAGTCTACCAAGGCACTGTGAGCCAGCACAGGACACATTCTGCATTAATTAAGGTTTATAGTAGGAGTGGTGATGGTGGTGGTGGTGTCAATGGTGTTTTCTGTAGCTGCAGAGTTAGGATGGTTTTTTTCCACACATTTCCCACATCACTTTATTTATCAGCATTGAGAACCACCTACCATTTTATCATCAGCTGCTCACTGTAGCAAAACCCATTTGTAATTTTTCACATTCAGCTTGAATACTTTAGGCTCATTGGCAAATGTTGTATACTATTAGCTGGATATTTTACAAGTATGTTGAACAGTTGAGAAGCCAACATGTGCTCTCTCTGTAGAGAGATGTACAACAGTATTTCTTCTTTAATTGCCAAATAACCTTTTCCATGCCCTCTATCTCATCCTCGTATTTTTCTCACTCTCATTGTCTTCAGATAGATTATTAATAGCACAGCTGGGGCCAAATTGAAAACTGTGGAATAGCATTGCACTTACTTGCAATTAGCCATGGAGGGCTCCAAAGGGAAGTGGTCCAAAGGGAAGTGCTCTGCAATGAATGATACATCTCCCTGTATTAATCTCTTAATTTATGCAAAGTAGTGTTTGCTTTGGATTAGTCTTTCTCCTTCACCTTCTCAGCTGTGATTTTTACCAAGCATTTCTTAGCTGCTGCGTAGGTTTAGCATTTATGTGATTAATGATGAAAAACTGAACACAGCTTTTAAACCATAATGACTGGTAAGGAAAGAATAGACTACCCATTGGGTCTAGGCTCAAGTCTTGCTGAATGTGGGAGTCTGATGGGGAAATTTTAACCTGTGTTGAAATGTACTTCCACAGTTGCATGGTTCCTCTGAAACTGCATCACAAAATTCTCCACACAAGAACCAAGACTCTTAGTCATCTGCTTGTTTGTTTTTCCTTTAATTTGTTTATTCATTCCTTGGTGTTCTTGAATAAGCTCTCTGATTTTCCAGACAGCCCATTTGGAAAACTTTGCAGATGCCATTGCTCTGTGTGTTTTCAAAGCCCAGCAAGACTCCTCAGCAGCAATTCAGCTTCTCTTTCTCTTAAAAGTGACAAAAAAACCCCAGGAAACATCTTGGTGCACTGCATTACTGAAGGCTACGATGTGATGGTTTGGAAGTTATCTTATCCAGTAGCGTAGTCAGTAGGAGGTGAAGCCAGGTAATTGCCAATGCCAACATGTGTCCGAGCTCTGACACTGACTTTTTATACTGCCCTGTCTCCACAATTTGGAAATTGTGCAAATCACCTTTTGGGTCTGAGAGAAAAGAAGAGGGGGAAGAGGGACTCCCATCGATCTGTGCAATAATAAAAGCAAAGCAGGGTCCTGAGGTACAGTGAAGAGAACAAACAAGGCTGGAAACTCCCTCTGGGGACTGGTGAGACTGAACTTCAGTGCAAACTTGTGATGACCAACACCCCGACACTGATGTGCCTCTCAGCTGCCTTTGTCTGGTGTCTCAGTAATTCATGGGAAGGAGCAGGATTCCTTGGTCAGAGCCTGAGAACTGGCCCTGGAGCACATGGCTCTGCTGTGATACCTGCAAAACAGCCCTGCAGCTCTGTGGCAGTCACTCTGGGGCAAGTGGGGAATGCAACATTGTGGCCAAGTGTGCTGGAAATAGACTTCAAAACCTGGTGTCTGAGCCAGACTGTAGATTGAGAGAACCAACTGAGGGCCAGGAAAACATCTCTGAAGCATTTGTTTGGAAAAGAGTATACGTAATAGGGAGATGAAATGCTCTGCCTTCCTGTTCTAACATGCATTTCATAAAGCAAACACATGCACACACAATGTTGGTTAACAAAAGAGGTACAGGGGGCAGGCCCAGATGTGGCTCTGTTTTGGCAGCTGCTCATTCCAGAGGAGAGCTGCTCATCCCGAGGTGGAAGGATTATTCTGGGGGTGACTTCCCTGCTGCTTCACAGGAAAAGAAATGTGGGTCCATAAAAGAAAATGAAAGCCAATTACAGATTAAGCCGTTGCATTCTATTGTTTCATGGTATTTGTTACTGAGAATGATTTTCCTCATGAAAAGCAGTGGTGGCTTTGCCATGATGGCTGTGGGGCTTTGTGGCATTTTCCATAGATTTGGGTCTTCTGATTTCCCTAGCATTACACCATGTACAGCTGTCAGAGGAAAAATGGGCACAAAGCTGTGAATTGTCACAGAAGTTTTTGCAAAGCTTGAAATCCACAGTTCCCTATTTTTTTTTTTTTCCTGACAAGGCAGCTAAGCAAATTTTTCACATCCCTTTTGTTTCTCGTGTCTCTTCAGACACCCATTTCCCACCCATCTCTATCTATCCTCAGCAGTTTCCTTTCCATGATGCTTCTGTTTCAGCTTCAGGGCTCCAAAAACTTTTTTTCAAACTGAACACTTAACCGCAGTCAAAACAGCAAGCACTGCCATTTTTTCACCTCACATATCTCTAACTCTTGATTTCTGACTAACTTTATTTATTAATATAGCAACATCAGACTTTGCAGGAGGTCCTTCCACTTTGCAAAGGCAAGAATGGGAAGCAAATCCAAGTTTGCAATTTTTTTTCCTTACAAAAATCTCAATTCCACTTAGATGCAAATGGAAAAAAGAAGAAGGTTGAAAGGATATATATGAGAGGAATGTGCATGAGAAGAATGTGCAATGTATGACTAATGCAGTACCTTTTGAAACACAATACAAAGGATATATCTGCTGTCAAATTATCCCTTCTTATGAGGTAATAACTGAGGTATGAATTGTAGAGCCAACTCATCAGGGACCACACATGCACACAATAAGAAATAGTTTCTAAGGAAAGGAAATTGCTTGATTGTGACACCTGGCTTCTTATATTACAGAGGTATTACTTATTAGTTTGGATTAATATGTCTCCCATTATTGCATAAAGACAGCTCTGTCTGTTCATAGCATCCTTGGATCCAGTCATGCAGGCCAAAGATTGGCTTCCAGCTCTGCATTCTCACTAGTCCTTCTTTTCTCTTAGTTTTCATTTAGTAAATAAAACAACAAAAAAGCCCATAGACATAATATTGTTTTATTGCCTTGTGATGATACACTCTCTTTCCTACTCTCTTCTCCCAGAGATATTAAATATTTATTTAGCCCTACATGTTCCTTGTGCTGAAAAACTGGCTTCAGATGTAGTCTTTGTGTTTTCTTATCTTAGCCATTTTTCTTTAGTAATTTGTTATCTGCTTTACTTCAGTAATTTGCATCCTCCAAATGTTTATGTGGGAAGACATAATCTGTCATTGGGGAGAAAAAGGTATATAGCTTCAGTATTTGTCTATCAGGTGAATTTTAATTTATTGACTTGTCAGAATTGCTTCACTTTCAGGTAAGGATCTAAAAGCTGAAATCAATCACCTTTTCTTATCTCTTTCATTATCTCTTTCCTCATTTATTTTTTTCTAGACCTCCCTGAAAATTGTTCCAGTTCTTCAACGTTTTTCTACTCAGGCTGTATTAATGAAGTGATTTTTAACTGGATTCTCACCATCAATGGCAACAATTTCAATGGAAATTCTCATTCCAGAATTTTATTTTTAGCTTTAGTTGATTGCAGAAGAGGAAGCTTTAAGGTACTCTTTTAAGCAGATAATATGCCAGAGAATTCAGAGGGAAATATCGTGGAATCAATGCCTGTGCCATGGTGGCTGTGCCATTGCAGGGAACAGCTGATTGCAGCATCCAGGTAATTTTGTTACTTTCTTGGCTCTGATGGCTGCACGCAATGTTGGGGAGCCAAGTCTTGGTACAGATATGGCAATAACAAAGGTTATCAGCTGACACACCACTCATTATAAAACTGGTTATCCTTTCCAGTTGCAACACAGCTTCTTTTCATTTTCAGAGGATGGTAACTCGGGGAAAGTAAACCAGGTAATTCTAAAAACACAACCTGTTCCCAGTTTCCTGTAAGGAAACTAGGCAAATATAATATAGACTGTAATCTGTGTAAATTTGTTCAAAGTTGGGAATTTCCGCTCAACAAGCACTTCTTGGTGCAATAACAACTGGTGCAATAAAAACAAATGATGAATTCTGTGAAGAATAACAGCAGGAACAACAGCTTCCTGTAACGCTGTCATGATAAGACCAAGGCAGTCAGTGCTGGGAACTGCTGACAGAACTACAGAGCAACACAGAGTGACAAAGGGAGAAATTACCACAATGCAGCAAATGCCATTACTGTCAATCATCTTTCATGATTGTGAGGCTATGTGAGGAAGTCTGACTTCCTCTTCTTTGCGGGCTATGGGTTGTTTCAGATGAGAAAACCCCTTGAAATTTGCATAGATAACATGAAACAAATTCTGGCCTTTGTGGGCTGGGATCTTTCTTGGCTCCCCAATGGACTGCACTGCTCAGGGTATGCTCATCTGAATGACCTTTACTGGTTTGTTGTAGAACTGAACAAAAAGTCACTGCTCCTATGGAGGGCAAAGCTCAGTCTGGAAGGTCTGAGTCAGTGGCTTTTTGCCATGCTAACCAACCATGGCATTAGCCAGTTACCAGCTGCTCAAACTGCAAGATTAATGACATTAAATTAAAAAACACCCAAATGTTACAGACCTCCACAGATTTTATTTTTGTTAATGCTATCCCATGAAGGGAGTAAGACAAGGAGCCTCCAGAGGAGGAAAAGCAACATGGTATACCAACTCTGTGGATATTTGGAATATCTGTAAGGAGAAAAGGAGGCTTTAAGTGTAGCATCATCTAGCCTGTACCCTGCTGTTGGAAACTAGCCCTTCCAGTTGGGTGCTTTCTGCAGAAGGTAGGTGGAAGGCTTTGCAGTGGGTTCAGCTGACGGTTACCCACTCATATTTTACACGGCTGGGACATCTTTGAAATGGGTTTTTGGGGTTTGCAAGAGGATCACACATAGAGTTCCCACTCTTAAGCTGCAGCAGTCAGGAGATACTGCAATAGTTCCATTTTCTACAGAGCTGCAGCTGTCTCAGGGATCTGGGCAACTGAGGACACTCATGATGAACACACTCCAAGCTGTGTGGTTCATCATCACTCCTCTCCACTGGGTGTTACAGGAATGAACCACCATTTTCACTTTTAATGAGACATATTACAAAATATGCAAGTTAAGAGAGCGATTGATTACAGGCAGATCTTCTCCAATTGCTGTAGATGTTTGCCCTTTTGCAGGCCAGCTCCTGCCAGATTTTTGGATGATGACACACTGATCTGAATTATGGAAATACTTAGCAGGAATTTATTGCTGATATGCAGTAAGCCACAGGAATGTAAGCAAGTCAAGGATGATAAGAAACGTCTACTTCCTCTTTTGGGTGAACTTCTCAGCTTTCATGTGTAGGTTGAATTAATTATGCAGTCCTAGGTATTAAAATGTTATTCCTTGGCTAATGTACTGTGTAATGACTTTTTGGAAAAATAATTACCTATGAATACATCATTCTGATTAGATCTATCTCAAATATCAGTGACAAATTTATGCTAAACAGGAAAGGACAGTAATTTTTTTTATAGTGTTGATCACAATTATAACCTACAATTCAAATCCAGTACAGAATGGGAAAATTGGATTTTTTCTCTCTGTAAAACTCCTTTGGGGTGTATTTTTGATCAGTTGTTCTGGTCAAGAGTCCTCTGAGACAAAAAGATTGCTAGTAGGTATTTTCATAAAGGACTGTGTCCCTTAGTGTAATTTCTTGAATAGAGTTAAATAGGAAAAAGTAAGTGTATTGTGAGCTTCTCATTCCAAGCAGGAGCAAACACAGCTAAGCAGAAGAAACTTTACAACTTCTGTGCAGATACAGGCAGTTAGAAGTCTTCACAGAAAGAAAATAAAAACAGAGGATTAGGCCAGTTCGTAAAAGTTACCAGGATTTTTAAGACCTAAGTACAACCTGCTGGTTTTGTGGTAGAGATAGAAGTGACAGTGAAGCACGTGGGATTATAGTTCAGGAACAGACTTGGGAATTGGAGTGTAGGTATCACCAGTCTGTCACCCTGTGAACACTCCCTTCTGGCAACACCAGCCATGTGTTGTCCAAAAGCTTTTTAAGGGGTATCCCCAGGCAGCTGCTCACTTTTTTTGCATGCTCAATGTCTGCTGTGTTCCTCTCTCTCTGTAGCTAATTCCAGTAAGGAGCTGCCCCCTGCAGCTGGCATCTTCTCACCAAATGACGTGGTTATTTACAGAAATTCTTCCTTCTCCCTCAGAAGCCTAATATCCCCACTTGTCTCCTTTTTCTCCCTTTCCACGGCATGGTTTAATGGTAACATGGCAGTGCTGGGTTAACAGTTGGATGTGGTGATCTTACAGGTTTTTTTCCAATCTTAATGATTCCATAAATCTATGAAAGATGGTAAACTTTTGCCATCTGGCAAGATCAAAAAACTGTCCTTTTTTTTATCTTAAATTTTTTTTTAATGTGGGCTCAGGGGTGATAAAGCTGAGTTACAGAGACACAGTGCTGTTATATTTGCCTGTGTGTGGATTATGGGGATGAGGGAGAGGAGAGGTGAAGGCAAGCTATTTGTCAGCATGCTTGTTGTCTATATAATGTAATATAACGAACAAGTATTGCAGCTTGTTTTTAGCCATATGCCTCTCATATTTGGTTTTCTGTAGCTCATGGTAGTTTCCATGCCAGCAGAGCTACATCCCAATCAGTCACTTTCCTTTCTTATTAGCTTTTTAAAAATACTTAGATGCAATTTCTTTTCAGTAATGTAGATGATCTGACTAATGAGTTCATTTGGATGACTCCTCATTTTATCTTAATCACAATATTTTTGCAATATCTGTTCTTCCTAGAAACCAAAGTACTTCTGTGTTAACTAATTCCTAGCATGAACTTTCCCAAGCTGGTTTTTGGTTATATCATCAGGTCATTGCATCCCTTGAAGCTTCTATTGGTTTATTTCTGGTGCTTGCTCTCTTTGCCACACCAACTGTAAAGGAAACCTCAACCTACAGGGTGTAGTGACCGTGGCCAACGCATGGCCAGTGGATCTTCCGGGGTGGCCCTGCTGCACAGCAACTCATGGCTCTGCAGCCCTGTGGCTCTGTAGCTGGCAATCACATGGCTTTACAGATGAGCACCACAGATCTGCCAGCAGATAATGGATTTGCAATGAGGGACTACACATGGGACTAGGCATTGAGACACCTGATGACAGGTGGGAGGCAGTGCCTGTGGTGCTGAGTGGAGCTGGTGACAGGAGGGCTAAGGATCAGCTAAAGTTTTTGGGTGATGCATAAGAGAAGGCGATGAACTGGTGCACTGGGAATTCTTGAGGCAGGCTGCAGGTGCAGCTGTTGGGTCTGGGGAAGCAGTCTGGGGAAACAGAGACTTGTTCCTGGGTGTGAATATCTACTTGTGTCTGGCCTGGCAGGTAGAGGCCCTGCCTCACCTGCTACTGTGCATGAAAAAAAAGAACTCTTGATAGAATCACAGAATCATAAAATGGTTTGAGTTGGAAGGGACCCTAAATGTCATCTAGTTCTGACCCTGCTGCCATCGACAGGACACCTTTCAGTAGACCAGGTTGCTCAGAGCTCCATCCAATCTGGTCCTGAACACTTTCAGGGATGGGGCATCCACAACTTTTCTGTGCAACCCGTTCCAGTGCCTCACCACCCTCACAGTAAAGAATTTCTTCTCAATATCTAATCTCACCCTACTCTCTTTCAGTTTGAGGCCATTCCCCCTTGTCCTGTCACTATATGCTCTTGTAAAAAGTCCCTCTCGAGCTTTTTTGTAGCCTCCCTTCTGTTACTGGAAGGACACAATTAGGTCACCCTGAAGCCTTCTCTTTTCCAGGCTGAACAACCCCAATTCTCCCAGGCTTTCCTCCCAGCAGAGGTGCTCAATCCCCCTAACCATCTTGGTGGCCTCCTCTGGACTTGCTCCAACAGGTTGATGTCTTTCCAGAGCTGGATGCAGCACTCCACATGGGGTCTCACCAGAGTGGAGCAGAGGGGTAGAATCCCCTCCCTCAACCTGCTGGCCATGCTGCTTTTGATGTAGCCCAGGATACAGTTGGCTTTCTAGGTATAGAGTTGGCTGAATTGACATAAGATGCTATTGCACAGATCTGAAATGATTTCACATTTATTACATTGTTTACTGCTATTCCTCTGAACCATAGTTCTCTGTGAGGAGTCTGCAGTCAGTCTTTAAACATAAAAGTGCAAAAAAACCCACTATGATTCCTTAGGGTGTTTTCCAGTATGACAAACCTATATCTACAAGATTTTGTACAGAATCTTAGTTACCGTAATTAATAATTTTACAAAGACAATGAAAATAATGTGCTTGCACAGAGCTGGAATTTGGCTGTGAAAAACCACTCCTTCTCACAGATTTATTGGTCCATAAAAATTACAGGCATAAAACCAGCCTTCTTTTGGGTTTTTATGAAATCTGTTAAAAAATCCAGCAATATAAAAATGTGTTATAATTTGTGGCATCCCTTAAGTTACCAAAAAGGACTGAATCAGGGCAAACCAATTCAAATTCAAACATACTGTCTACAGTGCTGCCAAAAGATAAAATCATGCTTGAGTGCCACAACCTTATTTTATAGCTCATGCCTGAAGATAAATTTTATGGTTCACATAAGGCCTTTTGAAAATAGACATTTATGACTCTTTTATTAAAAAGGACCCTTCACTGGGCACCACTGTAATAAAATCGTATCTCTGCAAAACAGATGATAGTGTCATTTTGACTTTTACCATGCAACAGAGTGCTGCTTCAAAGCCTGGCCACAAACCATGCACTAGAATGCTCCACTTTGGATTAGCAAATGTTTATGTCATCCTTTGTGTGGAAACTGTACATTCCTTGAAGACCAGTTGTCCTAAAATTAAAAGTGAAATTTTGACACTGGAAAGTTTTGACTTTAGAGAAACTAAAGCTCATAAAAAAAGAAACTCAGCTCATAAAAAGCTGAGCATGGTTTGACTAGATTCCAGTTCTCCAATCCACGAAGAGTTCCCAAAGCCAATGATGGACCATGGCTAAATATTTTATTGCCATCTGAAGGTGATACTGCTGCTAAATGCAGAAGGGCAAGGGAGAGAGATTTTGCTCATTCAGTCTGTTTAGCTGTAGCTTCACTGCATGGCTGTGTTTTGTCTCCTATCTGCTTTAGCAAGTACACAGCCTGGACATAGCTCCGGGGACAGTTCAGTCCAGGCTCTTTCCCCCAAAATATATGGAACTACCCTGTCTCTCTTCTCCTCTACAGTCATTCCATAACACGTCAGCATCTTTTGCCCTCCAGTCACTGCTGCAGTGGATCCCTGGGCATGCAATACACACACTACCTCCTTTGCTATCAGAACACCCTGCTGGACTGCAAAATGCCCCTTACCTTATCTGGAACACTCCCATCTGAAGGCAGCAGATCATGTAGTAGCAGCATCTTAGAGCCACCAAGGTATGACTGAGGCACGAGGACATCAGCTCTGAAGGGAGCTAACCTTTACTGGTGTGGCCATGAGCCAGTCTACACTACTTAGAGACTTTTACCCAGCAGTAGTGAACTGAAAGCAAACTGCAAGCAAGCTAAGCAGCGCCAAGGTATTGGCTTGAGGAGTAGCATCTATCAGTCATACTGTTTGGTGTTTACTAACCCCTACCTAGCCCGCTTTTGCCACACGACCTTTTTTAACCAGCACTGCTTCAGAAGATGGCCAGGAGTGGCTTGAGGGATAACAGGAGGTCAGGGCCTGGCTGCAATACATGGCATAGTGAAGATCATGCTGTGGAATGGATCCAGCTGTGCTGCTGTAAGCAAGCCACACCATCCCACTCATTTGCATGGTCAGAAAACATACCCCAGTCATCCAGCTGTGGCCAGAATTTCATTGTAATCAACATTATGGTTTGCTACAGCAAATGTGAAAGCAAAACACAACCAAGCTGTTTAAATATGGTAGGTTCTCCTTTGTTATAATGTCCTTTTGTGACTTGGTGACCTAATTGGCTGAATTCAGTATGATTTTAGTGCTGTTAAATGGAGGCCAGTTTCAATCCTAAGTGAAGTTCCAACATTTCAATATTGTTTTTATTACACATGAAGAAAAAGCGTGAGCATGTAGCTCTCCAGAAAACAAGATGTTCCCACAAAAGTTTAATTAAAAATCTCAAAGTTTTCCTGCTGTTTTTAAAATCTAAATGAAATGTTATCATAGACCACAATCAAAAAAATCCACTTTGATTTACTGAAGTGAGCCCAAATGATTAATTTTCAGGTCTTTACCTCTCATCATATACCCAGCATAATGAAGTAGTGTGACTATGCAGAGTGATCAAAAGAAAACATGTATTCACAATGAAAAATGTAGGGATTGAGAAGCCTCTAATCTAGAAGCTGGGGTAACAATTTTGCTGATTATGGGTTTTGTTTGATCAGGTGTAGACATCTACTGTTGAGCTGGTTGTCTGCTCTCTAATAAGAGTCACTGGAAGGAAACAGGCACAGTTTGGAAAGTGAACAAGGTTCAGTTTCTGAATGTAACTTAACCACACAGACTAAGCTAATGATCTAATTCTAGGTAATTTTAATGAGTAGAAACAGGCCTTTTGGAATGAAATCCTTTGCCAATATTAACTTCAGAGTGAGACAGAAAAGGACACAGAGGTAGGCACAAAACATATTTTGCATTTTATATTTTTTCATACTTTGGTAGATATCTGTCAGATATTTTGCTGCCCATATGCCCAAGACACAGACATTCTCTGCAAACTCCTCCAGGACCAGAGTCTGAAGCAGCCCAGAAAGCCCATAAATGATCTCTGTAGCATCTCTCAGGTTAATCAGTGTCAGTAATGATAGACAATGACAATGAAATGAAAAGCAGTAAGAGCTTTACTGAATGCCAGGAGGTAATGAAGTTTTTGAACCCATGCATATGGCATCAGATCACTCTGTGCTGCAGTTATTAGAGCAGTCTGGTGGGTAACTTAATCAGGCACATCTTTAAACACCACAAGTGAACAGTCATAAATTCTGTACAACAAGGATTTTCCTTGTACTTGCTTTAGGTTTGACTTGTTTGCAGGACTCACCAAGAAGAAATGTGATTGTTTTCATTTCTGAAGACCTCAGAGTTAAGAATGCCTTGCCAGTGTCTCCTGGACAATGTAAGCTTGCCCTCAGCTCCTGATTGCTACAGCTCTTTCGAAAATCAGAGGGTAAGCCCATGAGTCCACCCAACCCAAACTTTCTGTACCCTATTCTGTTGTCCCAGAATGGAGGTGGGAGGAAGAGCATTCCATCACCTATCAGCCTAAAGCTAGGTCTTTGCTGTTATAAATGAAAATCCTTTCTCTACTAATCTTTGCTACCTTGTCATCAGCAAAACCTTGATAGGCAGAACTACCCAGCTATATAAAGAGCTTTTTATGTCTGAAAGACATTATCTAAAACTGTGTGACATACTGCAACTCTTCAACTACTATCTGGAAATGTGAGAAGCACTGAAGCAGCCTATTCCTAAATATCATCATGCTATGATAGCAGATCCTGACTAACTGGACAAGATATTTCTTAAAAATCCACTCTGTTGAAAGTGAATAGAGAATCTTGGATAACCTCAAAAAATTCAATGATGTTCTTCCCCAGAGCTATTCTTCCCATATTTCCCATATAGGAATAGTGGCATAAAATTTATGTATTCCATGTTTTCACTTTTGAATTATATGTTTTGGCTTTCTTTGTGAGTGTTGCTATTGGCCATGGTAGAGATAGAGGGTATGCCAAGCTCCAGTGCTAATTTCCAACTATTAGAAACTCTCCAAAAGGATTTTAGGTTGCATAAAGAACTCTTACAAGATGGTCAAGATGGATTTAGTTCTAAATTTAAGAGTATTTTTAGCATTTTTAATGGACCATTTTCTGTTCATGTTACCATATTTACACTTTTTTCGTATGCAACAAAACAGAGACGTCAGAGATGTCTCAGCAGTGTCAGTGATAAAAAGATATTTGAAAAAGAACACCTAAATCTCTGATGACACTGTAATTCACAGAAGCCTCTGAATTTAATACTTGGCAAAGCACTCCTGTACTTACTGTTCTCCTTCACTTCTGCATATTATGAGTGTGGCGTTGCCCACAACAGAAAATCCCTCAAAGGGCTTCCCTTTTGAGATATTTTAAGGTAACTTCTGTTACAGTAACTGGAGTTTTTCAGACTGCTGCCTACTCTTATAAGCCTTGTTTTTCTTGGGAAGGGAACTGCTATGTTACAGGCAGAGGGTGTCCTCTATGACCCCATCATGCAGCGTGAACCCCCACAGAGTGCATGACCACTGTGAGTGGATATAGGCAGGCAGAGAGAGTTAAATATTCACACTGTTGTCTCTTGAATATACACAGCAAAGAGATCAGGTATGAGTGCCATGCATATGCCAAGAGCTCTTGCACAGTTCCACACAGAGCTAAAATGACTTCTCACTTCTAAACCTGCTTTCCTCTTACAATCTCACTGCTGTCTTGCAGCCCAGTGTGATGGTAGCTCTGGTATCATCACTCATGTAACTTTTCTGCCAGGGACTGACTGGCAGAAAGGCACGACTCAGTCACTGGGCCAAGCTCAGGCCCTGGGGTCCCTAATAAGTAAGCACAGGCACACACTGCTTGGCACTTCCATATAGAACGGTTGGAAAATTACAAAGTCTCCAGGCTTTGAAGAAAAGGTTCTTCCTCAGTTATAAGCAATGCACAGTACGAATGAGTGCAAAAAAAAAAAATGGGAACACGGGAGGAGAGAAACAAAATACGTCATGAATATCCCCAAAGGCAAATTACCACCCCAGAACATACCAGTGCCAGGATAAATCCAAGTTTTTCCCTTGTCAGGGTGGAAGCAGAACAGTGACTCACCTCCGACAACCACAACAGTCATCACCCTGTTTGCTTGTTGTACTCTTGCAGCGTATTTTGCAGGTCATGTCTGAAAATGAAGATCTGAATTTTCTTGAACAACTCTTTGAAATTCTTTTGCTCTAAGCCAGTTGCCAGTGGATAAGCAAAGCCATCCTCACCCATGATAAAACACCTGAATGGAAGGCAAGTGACTTTATCAAATTGTTGGTATTTTATATGACAAAGAGTTTGAAAGAAAATAATGCAACAAGAAGAGCAAAAAGATAATTTGATGCATGAAACAGCTTTCCAATTCAACTTTTTCCACTGCAAATGACAAAAGATAATCCTGTTCATAGGAGCTATTGACCAGTAATTTTTCTGTGGTAAAGGCTTTATAGTATTACTCTGTTGTCTGTCCAATACAGAATGGGCCATCTTTGCTGGGCTCCAGGAACTGGTGATTAACTTCAACTGTGGCAATCTTAGCACATGTACAGGAATTTTAGTTGTAGTGGAACTCCTTTCTAAAGTTTTTAGTTTACATGGTGACTAGAAATTAACTGGCCAACTTCATAACCAACCAGAAAAGATGTAAACTTGCAAGTTCCTCCTCTGCATTTCAGTGAAGGTACAGTTTCTTTCTGTACCTTTCTGCATAGGGGAGGTTTATAAATGTCTTATGCACCACAAGGTGCTCATATGATTTGGAAATCCCTGATCAGGGGCCTGTCTGAGATGCCTCCCCCACTTCTCCCAGCCTCTCACACATATTCCAAGACTCTTCTCAGAACAGCTATTTTTGGCTGTTTCAGAAAGCTGTGTTGTTTATTCTAAGAATTCGTCTGAAGAATTTACACATCGGAGCCCATGTTGCCAAGAATATGGAAATTATAACTGCAATACAAAGGACAGTTAATAAAACCAAGACATGATCCTAATGAAATAAATGCTTATTTGTGTCCACTCTAGGAAGCAAGAGATCTTGGTGTGTGTGAAGGTATAAGACAAAAATGATTGCTGCTCAAAATGGTGGCATAATTATTTTAATAGGATAATAACTAGGTGAAGACACATTCAGATGATGTCAATGAGACCTATCTTTTACAAGTGGAAGTGCAGAAACTGCACCTGTGAATGGGAAAACAGCATTCCTGTGACTTGTCCATAAACTATGGATATGGTCCTGCAGCAGCTGAAATGGCAGGAATTGGCTTTAATGGAACTATGGTACTAGCTCTGTTTGTGGAAATTTGTGGAGATTGCACATGAGAATTAGTATCCCAAGCTGGTAATAGTTCTTTTCTGCCAATGCAAGGCACATTTCAGGATGGGTATTTTGCCAGACTTGCTATGAAATTAAGACGGTAGTAAAGTAGTGCAATGAAAAGCATCAAACAGTGTGATGTGAAAGGGTGTGAATTGCCGCAGAAGTATGGTACTAGTGTGTGGTGTTGGACAGAAAGGTTGGCTGGATACAGAATTCTGGCTGTTACTTAGTTTATGACCTAGAATGGGACGCTCAATTCTTCTGTTTGTTACCTCGTGTACAAATGACACCAAATTGTTATTCACTTCTTGCTTCTACTCCAAGGAATTTAAAAAAACCACACCCTAATACCCATTTGCACTAATCATGCAAATGATGATTAGTGCAGTTCTCGGACCCAGGACGCTCCTGGAGATCATGCCTTGGGTGGAATGCCCTTCTCCTGAGCCAGCCGCTTCCCCACACCCACCCCCGCGCCCCCAAGCACAGAAACCCCCTGTGCCCAAACGCACACATTCGTGCCGAGTTTCGTCCC